>JAECUM010016664.1:0-52466 GCA_016617855.1 Megalonaias nervosa
TTTTATTGCAATGGTGCAGATGTGCTGCCAAGTTATACGGGGACATCCATAAAGTACATACACAATATATTGGCTAGTTTGGACTCCCTCCCCATCCTGTTGCACAGTATACACTTTTGTAAACCCTCCCCCTTCCAACAATAGCTGGGACAATCCAACTTCAATACATTCATTAAAAATAATCAGTTTTAACGAAACTTAATCACGACTATAAAACAGTTGAATTTTACACAAAATTGTATTGAAAGAGCTCATGTATACTGACCCCTTGATGGTGCAGAATGTGTACTTTAGTCACCCCTCCCCCTCCACAGGCGTAAGCTTTTTGTCAAAGCCCTCCAATGTGTATGTAACTTATGGACGTCCCAAGGGTTGGATTTAAATCACATCTATGATGTAGCTTACTGACAAGACCTTTATGATGCGAATTATGCTCGTTACATCAAGTTTTGCATTTGGCTCCACTTCTGATCCTTTTGCATGCATTTTATCAAATCTGATCAGTTCCTTCATTTCAGGGTATAACATTTTTGGTGACCTAATTTGTGTATGCCTGGTATAAGGCACAACATATGTCCATCATTTATTCTGTCCACCTGTCATATTTTACGCTGGCCATATGGTGGAATGTATTGTTATGATACCCATCCATCTGTTCCAAGTTTTGTTTCCCCACAAAAATTGAAGTTGTCCACTATCTACAGTAACTGAACTTGCGCTTCTGATTTCAGGCTCTGAAGCTCGAGGTAACCGACTTAAAAAGGAGAATCATTTCTGCTCAACACATTTCAACAAGTTCTCTATACCATCTACAGTAATTAAACTTTCTGGATAGCTTGCACTTTGATTAATGAAGAATCCTATTGATTTCAGGATAAAATTCAAGGTCACATCACTGAAAGAATTTAAAAAATGGTTTCTGCACATTAATTTTAGTGTTTCAACATTTAGTTACTAGACTTGATGAATGGCTTGCACATTTGGTATGGAAACAACCTGTCAATTCTGGGCTCAAAAGGTCAGATGTCAAAGTAACAAAAAAGAAAACACAAAAAATGGCATCTGCACATTAAAACGTCAGCTCTATATACCGATATCAAGATATTGGACAATGATGATATGTACACATATGAAGTGACCTTGCATCAGACGAGCTCAGCTTGTTACAGTTACACAACCCACATTTTTGTATTTGAATTGAAATTGGAATATGGGCTTTCATCAAGCTCTTGGATGAATTTCTATCATGATCCACAAATTGTGACAAGTGACCTTTTATCTCTTTGGCAGAATGTCACCACTTGACTGTTTTTTGATCCTTGTAAAAACTCAGTAAATTGACCCATCATAAAATTGTTTTATTTGAGCAAGATATGTGCATATAACTGAAATTCAATTTAGTTTAAAGCAGATCTCGAATTGTATGCAATAATGCAGTCTGGTTTTCTTTAAATGTGTCTTCCCTCTCAAAAAGCTAAAGTATCCCACGATATTGACTATGGAGAATCAGTTTAGTTTTTTTCTTTTATACAAACCAGATGACAGATGTTTGAATACAACTTGCACCAATTTCAACAGAACAATTCAAAGAAATTTGCAAAAACTACGGAGCTCCTGTATCATGCGAGTTTCAAAGTTACTAATATTGTGGTAAAGTGCCCACGTCATCAAGTGCACTGAACATCATTGTATGGCATTTCATATTTTCAGAGCCATTAATTGCAAATTGTTTCAAAATTTTTTCTTGTAGTTTTTACTTTAATTAAAAAATACCAATATGCCTTTTTCCTGAAATACTTTTTAATTTTATTATGAAGAGTAAAGAAACCCATAGCCTAGAATTTAAAAAGAAAACATGAATTATAATTTCAAATGAAAGCCAGGTGACTGCTGACCATGAAAGCTATCAATCAACTTTTAAAGATATTGGATTATGCATAGAGACATGCTAAAGTCATTACAGGACGATATAAACAATACATTAACTGGTTATGTATACAAACCGTTTCATAGCAAGGTTCACAAAACATACAAGTGGTTTTTAGATTATCAGGCTACAAGTAATAAATCATTTAGAAAGTGGAATTGCATCTCAATAAAAAAATATCAAACTTCAGTTTCATCAGCTCAGCTTCTGCAAAATGCACAGAGAACCAGATGTCGAGTTTGATAGATCCAACCGACAGATTTTCATAACTAATAGACTCCAGGAAAATATTCAGCTCTTCTGACCTTGGTGTATCTAAATTTACTCCATTTGTTTTGACCCCTAAAAAGAACCCTCCAATTTTTGTTTTTTTGCCCTCTTGTGTAAACACAGCTGTGAACATTCATATATTCTCTGAGCTGTCTTCAAAACCATCGTGAGCTTGTCTTTTTGGGATTTTTAACTTGGCTTTAACAATTTTTCAGCCATATTGCTAGGATGTTTGCAGTGTGACAGTTTATAGTGATGTTGAGCACTGTGACATCACATGCCACCCAGTCACATTATCCTGACACCAGGCCAACCAGTCCTAACACTAACCTCTTAATGCTGAGCGCCAAGCAAGGTAGCTGTTAGTACCATTCTTACAACTTTTTTGTATGACTCGGCTGGGGTTCAGACCCATTACCTCCCACATCCGCTCTAACCACAAGGCCACCAGAACGGTCTCAAGCTTGTAAGCACAATTGTATTATGCAACAACCACTCCACTCTTGAAACGATTTTGTTCCAATCACCTCACAATGAAGACCTCTTTTGACTGTACAAATATTACCAAACACAACACCTTTCAAAGATACAAGAAACCTTTGGACTCCTACCCCAAATCTGCTCTGCAGATTCTAACCATGTTTCCTCGAGGTCATTTGTGTCAAAAGCCATACAGGTTGGTGAAAATTATACTGAACACAAACTTAAAAAGTTCTAGTGTTTCCAAAACAATTCCTTCATTATGGAATTGTACACTATATGCAAGAACTACTTGCCTCTGAAACTGACTAGTTTCAAAATGGAAGAGCTCTAATCAGCATGGGCCATTTTTCATTTTACTAAATACACGAGAACCATTATACAAAACTAAAAAATATACTGAAAAATTATTTATATTAAGCACTCAATTTAACCAGTCTACATGTACATCTCTCACTGAATGAGCATGAATTCTGCAATGAACATGAACATGCACCAAGTGTTGTATTACATTATGCTCATATTCTTCATTTAAAGTTTGTAAAGCGGTGTTGTCTTTTTTTCCTTGATCTGACATGTTTAGAAGTTTATAAATATCCATCTGCTCTAACATTTTCCAACATATACACAACTCTCACCAAAATGCATGTTGCTTAACATCTGGTGCCATCTTCTTTAAAAGTACAGATTGGTCTGCTAACCAACAAGCCAATCATGATAGCAATTCTGTGAGGCAAAGTTCATGTTTGAAGAAACCCATCTGTTTTCTTGGAAATCAGTCATATACAGTTGCTATAAACAGCAAAAAAGATAAGTTCTCTTAAGCTATTCTTATGCAGCAGTCATCTTTTTAAGAATATTCTCCAATTATACAAGTGGCATTACAGAGATGACAATAAAAATGATAAAAACCTTTTTATTACTTTACTTTTTAAGTACTAAGAAAGCTCAATCCTTACAGAGGCAAATGTAAAGTGTAATTTGGCAAAAAAAGCATGATGATTACGCCAAAAGCGTAATGGTTGGCATGTATGCTCATTTCATCATAATCATCAACGTAAAGGAGTCCAGTGTGAAACTATTTTGTTGGACTCTTAAGATTCAGTTGTCCACCAAGCTGGATGGTGTAGAGATAATATACAAAAGTGTGTAGTTAATTGCCAGACAAGAGATGCGTACTTAGTGGTGATAGTACAGTGATAATGAACCATCTTCAGATGGCAGCCATATTTCAGGACAGAATAGCACATGCTGTACAAAATCTTGAGACTGCTGTTAAATTGGTTGCTAATCTGCCATATGATTTATATGTATATCTGAAAGTTGTAAATGTTGATTACCGTACAAAAACATTGCAGGGGCATACCATAGGATTATCTGGCTGAGCTGGCAACACAATATTTACCATGTAAAGCTTTATACAGTTAAGTTTTTATTGTTGAATAGAGATTGGGTGGTGCAGCAGAAACTGAAACGCACTTGCTTCGCACAGTTTAATAACAGTGTATGTATAATGCACAGGAACAGAAATCATCGGTAAGATTTCTGGTAGCGAGAACGTGCACCTGGACCACCAAACTTCTTTGGCTCGCAGCGTCTAGGATCAGCAACCAGGAGTGTTCTGTCATAGCTGACAAGGATATCCTTGATCTCTTTTTTTGAGGCCTCATCTACGTCTGAAAAACCAAAGAAAATTGAACAAATGCTAGGTATTTATTTTTCTGTTATAATTATTTTGCATTGAAGTGAATAGTCTATCATCCAACCACAAAATAATGGCAAAGTGAAGAAGTCTACCTTGAAATACAGGTATGATGAGAGGTTTTTGTTCACAAGGTTTTACAGCTGAAAAGCAACTTCAGTAAGGAAGGTGGGGGCATTTCTTTAGGACAACAACATTTACAAATCTTCCATCTGGAGTGGAATGAAAATGAAAATCAGATTTGGAGAAGAAAATCAGGGTCAGTGTTTGCCATCATGTATTTACAAAAATTGTACAAAGGAATTGACAAACTTTTGAAATTTATTTGTGTAGTAATATGCAGTTTATTTCCATTATGTCCTGTATAGTATATACAGGTAGCTGATTTTCAGGAAACAGTTGTCTGAACTTCCATTCCTCATGAGCGTAAGATAGCTGGAACGAGCAACAACACTCTACAGTTGTCAGCATCCCACCAATCGTCTGAACATCGAGGTCACTTAGAAGACCTCAGGTCATCGTGGCTCTGCTCCCTATCTCTCTGTGTTTCTTTCTGATACGAAAAAAGCACTGAATCTGCATTGCTGCAAGGCCTCATTTTTTTTTTACTGGTACAGAGGCAAATTTTATCAATAAAAACTGGCACATCCCTGTGAAACACAACCTTAGGGATGGGTAGAGAAAGAACTTAGTTCAAGAAATGTTTATGTTTTGTTTTTTTTTTTTTTTTAAATAAGATTGTCACAAAGTCATCAGTAGTACCGCTAAGACTGTCCAGGTTATGGGAGAAACGAAAAAAAAAATAAAATGTGAATTCCTTGTGAAATTTCTGCATCACTTTAGCGCTCTGAGAAGGAGGTGCTGCCATCACAAGTCAAAATGGTCTCCTTTTTTTAGTGTTTCAAAATCGAATTTTGGGTTTTAAAACATCAGGAATGGTGATTCTGAAATCAAAATTTGGGATGAAGCTGAGTAAATTGGATCTAGTGGCAGGTCTGTATGTACCACTGTATAATGTAATTATATTAAGGACCAACAATTGAGTGTTTTGGGCCATGGGCCCAAATACTTGTTTTCTTTAAATATGTCTTATAAGTAGCTGGAAAAAAATAGCTTGCTATGATTTAGAGCAAAATAACTCAGTATGATATCAATTACCTGTTATATTATTTGAAGAAAAAATCAAGACATAAGAGAAAAAAAAATATCTTTGCACAAAAAAAAGTCACAGCCCCCTACTGTAGATGAATTTCCTAGGTGCATGTTAATTGTTGTACAACTTATAACCTAAAAGCTAACTATTAAACTGTTGCTGACACCACATGAAAGACATTGTGCTGACATTAGCGAGCTTGTTGATAAAAATGAGAAGTGTTGACAATGAAGTTGAAATTTACTTCCTACACTAATGATATCGTAGGCTGGGGAAATTTGAGTGGTATGCCAACACCAGAATATTTGTTAGAGAGGGCAAGTAAACATAAAACACATTTACCTAACATACAAAGTTTTGAATTATTTGCAGTCTTACAATTGGAATACATATTAACATACCCTAGAAAATAGCTAAATATGAAAATTTTTAAAAATTGAAACATCTTCCTCGAAGTTTATATTTAGGCAAGTAACATCTGACTGTGCTATGAAACTGATTCTCCTTGTAAAATATTTTGGTCAGAAATTTTTATAAAGTTACTCTCAAAAAGTACAATTTCATAAATGGTGGCTTGATAATGACACACTGTATACCATACAGCCCAAGGTATTGTGGAAAGCAGGTCAGACAATAATCTAGTGCATCTTTAAATACTTTTTTCAGCCAAAGCTATTGTGAAAGCAGGTCAGGCAATAATCTAGTTCATGTTTTAGAACTTTTTTAGCCAAAGGATTTGTGAAAAGCAGGTCAGCCAAGACTCTAGTGCGCAGGTTAGTACTTTTCATTTTAGCGAACCCAACCATAAGCCACCTTTGTGGAAGCTGGACACAGCAAATACTTTGGCATCTATTGTCCGTCTACATGTCCACCCAAATATCCAAGAGCATATCTGACCAAACCCAAGATTAAATAATCATATTTGTATTTTTGGTCAATTTCTCAAGTACAGTCAGTCACAGGAGTCATGTTACTTGAGAAACTGATACACCTTGATGTGTTCAACACCAATATATCAATTGCACAGGAAAGGGCTTGACATGCATGCCACAGCAAGTTTCTTGTCACCCCCCCCAATTAAATGTTAAGTTTAATGTCATGTATCTAATTTTCATCTCACTCTTTCCGTGTCCAGAAAAAGATATGCTACAAATGCACAATGCTAATTATACAAATGATTACTTACATTTCTGATAATAAGCCACAAGAGCCTTGGAGATAGCTTGTCTGATAGCTGAAAAACAAGATACATTCCATTAACTAGCAGAAAAAGTAAATTTCTACAGTTAAATACATTTTGGTCATTGCTAGGTAACCTCAATATACAGTAAACTCATTATGGAACCAATAAAGCCATTGTTACACACATGATTACCGTATATATTCACTCGTAAGAATAGTCCAACTGCAAACTGCACAGACACATATCTATAATTGCATAATGCGCCAGCAGATCCGGGTCTGTGCAGTTTGTTAGAAGTAATCAGTAGAACAAACAACATAGACCCTGATCTGCAGGCACTTTATGCTATGGCATATCAGGATCTTTGTTGTTTGCAGCTTACCTCAACTTGTAAGCAAGTATATATGGTATATCGTGTTCTGCTGAAAAGCCAACATAACTGCAAACAGTGGCTTACTCAACAGAAGTCTAGTTAAGATTGTCTGTACTTAAGGATAGACATCAATCACTAGAAATAATTTAGGCTCACATCAAACTTATTAACCATCTTATGGACAGTCACATTTGGGCAGGAATATTTCTGGAATAGACTGTTAACAATCTGCAAGAACAGTTTAATAAATACAGGAAAAACTGAACTTGCATTTTAAGACCAATTCAAAATATTAATGTGGAGCAAGACTTGCGACACTAAGGCATGATTTACCTATCATTTGTTTAATCCGCCTTAAAGAACACATTACAGGCACATGAAAACTCTGACATGTAATAATTTATAAATTATAACTAGGGGGCAACATGACATGCTAGCCTGCCAAAGAGTGTGCATAAACTGCGCAAGTTGTACTTTTGGGCAAAAAGTGATAAACACCACAATGTAATGTTTGCTGGACTTGTGTGTTCCAAGAAAGTGATTCCGAGCCCTGTTGAGATATGAATCATTTACTGATCACAAGTGGAACTGATATTTTAATCTCGTCATTAGATATGAATCATTAATGGACATTTTAATCTTATCACTATCCTCTCTCAGAACTTCATATTCTCTTGATCTTGAGCCTATTTCTGGATGTATTGAGAAAAATACTTCAAGAAATCTCAATGCAGTCTTTTTGTTTTTACACATTCACAGCTTGCACAGAAAAATCTACAATAAAACAAGTTGTTTGTACCATTTATATCCAAGAAGCCCAAAGGGGTCCAAGATGGCTCAACTGACGTGTGATTAATATATATAAAGCAGATATCTGGAAAGGTTTGGTTTCTTTTGTACAACCTATTTCCTATGCTACCGACTGCATACATTATAAAAATTTGTACACACAATGGGCAAGACAGACGGAATAACAAGGATTTTTAGCTCTCTAGGCTAGTGGTGTATAGACATTTTCATCCTTTGCGCATTAACAATACAAAAGGTCTGTCCTGAAAAAATCAAAATATTTTCTGAAGCTGCAGGAATCAAACTATTGTGCATAAAGAGAGAAATCCTGCAGAGTAATTTTTGCTGGGCTTGTGCATTCCAAACAAGAAATTCAGAGTGCTGTGAGATACGAATCATTTACTGTTCATAAGCAGAACTGGTTAGGAATCTCGTCATCATCATCTCGTAAAGGATTTCACATTTCTTGTTCTTAATAGAGCTCAAAGAAAAATATTTTTAGACACTGTCCCAAGGTCAGCCAATGTCTAACTCCTCTAACAATGTCCTTCTTACTCGGTAGATGAACAATGTTTAAGTTCATCAGCATCAGAAGCGCATCTCGATTTATGCAGTTTCCGTTTACACTTTTAATGGTTCATAGCCGCTTAATTTGTTAACCAGTATTTCATTACACTAGAGTAAGTGTCTGCACAGGACAGCTAAATTATACACAAGCGTTTTTGCCAATTTCAACAACGCCAAAGGTCAGCCGATTTCGATAATCAAAGATAAGAGCCAACATGACCAAATTTGATCCGTTTATTAATTACAATACCTCAAAAAAAAAAATCCAGCATTTGGCCCAGATTAGAACAATAAAGTAAACAATTAACAGCTTGTCATGTATATACACTAGCCTTAAATCACATTATGCAGCCACACATCTTTGCACAAGCTGCAACAATTAATGGGACAGTCCTGCAAAACTGGTTGTGGCTGGTTTCTGGTACATATATATCCAAAACAGTATTTTAAAATCACATGTACATGTATGTTAAAGCCATGTGAGTACTAGTTATAGTAAACCAGGCAAGCTGTTCCTGATTCAGAGTTTACATGCTTCGCTTTGTACACAAAGTTTAGAGCTTTCAATAGATGTATGATAAGTACAGATTGTCATACGGGTAAGGAGCATACATGGGGATAAATATTAATAATTTAGTTGTCTTCAAACATCTTGAAAATAAATAAACGTATTTCATTAATGTGATTGAAGTTTCTCAAGCAAATTAGATTTTATTTCAGGCACCTCACTTAGAATACAACAGGAACACGATCTGAAATTTTAAGGGCCCCTGAGCATCGCGTTTTTTGAGCACTGCCTAAGCAAGCTTCTGGAAGTATTCACAGTTGTTGTACTGAGAAAAACATCCCAAGAAACATATTCACAGGTTTTATGAAATAATCTGCAATTCAAATAAATTGTTTATACCGCAAATAACTGATATACAAAAGGCCCAAAAGGGTCAGAGTTTATTCAACTGGCTGACAACTGCTGGTAGCCAAATGCACAAGCAATTGGCCAAGAGATGAGTCAGTAGGTTATTTTCTGTACAAATTGTTTTCATTACAACTGACTGCATACATTATGAAGAATATGGTGTAAAGATTTTTCAGAAGCGGGTTCGAACCCAACTGAGTCATACCAAAGACTTATAAAGAAATTGTACCAGCAGCTGCCTCGCTTGGTACTCAGCATTAAGAGGGTAGGACTGGTTGGTTTAGTGTTAGGATAATGCTACTGGGTGGGACATGATGCTACATGTCTGGGGCATGATGCCCACTATAATCTGCCACACTGCAGACATCGTAGTGATGTAACTGAAAAATTGTTAAAGCTACATTAAAAATCCAAAATACACACAATTTTTATGTAAAAGACTGAAACTGCAGGAATCAAACTTGTGCAAAAAGAGAGGATTCCAGCAGTGTAATTTTTGCTGGTCTGTTGTGTATTCCAAGTGAGAGATTCAGAGCGCTGTGAGATATGAATCATTTATGGCTCATAAGCAGAACTGGTTCTCAATCTCATCATTATTCTCTCACAAAGGATGTCATATTCTCTTGATCATAAGCAGGGTTTTGGACATATTCTCATTTAATACTGTGAAAAATAGCCCAAGAAACATCACGCAACCTTCTCAATTTTAAAAAAAATCTACAAATAGTTGCATATACCACAAATAACTGATATACGAGAGACCCATTTGGACCCGAAACTCCCCACCTGGGTAGTATCTGACAGCCAAATGGAAAAGCAGTTGGCCAGGTCATCTGTGTCAGTAGATTAATCTGAACAATTATTCCTATGTAAACATGCATTTCAAGGTGTCTCTAGTTTCTGCATCTTCATCGATACTGTTTATTTTCCATACAATAATTGTGCAAGCTAGATTGAAGGTTACATGCACATCAATGCGCTTTATCTGTCTGGACCTGCTGTGCATAGAACTTCTCATCACCTGCACATAACATAAAAAGCTGGTATAGAAAAGAATGAAGGTTATATTTGCAATGAATCTAGCGTGCTAAAATGAGGAATTCTCCTGTGTATTGTTTACTGGTCTTATTGCATGTTCCAAGTGAGAGATTCAGAGCGCTGTGAGATAAGAATCATTTACTGATCATAAGCAGAACTGGTTCTTGATCTCATCATTATTCTCTCTCAAAGGATTTCATATTCTCTTGATCACAAACAGGTTTTTGGGCATATTCTGCTTTAGTACTGTGACAAACAGCCCAAGAAAAGCTCGAGCAACTTTCCCAATGTATTGAGAACTTTTACAAAAATCTACAATGAGTTTCATATACCACAAATAACTGACATGCAAGAGTCCCATATGGACTCGAGACTGCTCACCTGGGTGATATTTCACAGCCAAATGAAAAAGCAATTGGTCAGGTGATGTGGGTCAGTACACTAATCTGTAAATATGATTTCCAATGCTTCTATTTTGTGTAAACACATGTTACAAGGTTTCTCTAGTTTTCTGCATCTTCATCCATACTGTTTATTTTCTATATAATAACTGTGTAAGTTACATCAAGTTTACATGAACATCGATGCTTTTTAGCTGTCTGGACTAGCTGTGCTCAGAACTTCTTATCACCTGCACACAAGAAAACAATGAACGCGTTTTATATGCAATGATTCTAACCATCAGAATTCTTCAGTGTATTGTTTGCTGGTCTAAATGCACGTCAAGTGAGGGATTCAGAGCGCTGTGAGAAACGAATCATTTACTGATCATAAGCAGAACTGGTTCGTAATCTCATCATTATCCCCTCACAAAAGATCTCCGATTTTTGTCATCTTTAGCACAATTCTAGATATATTCACAGCTTGTCTACAAAAATCTCCAATTCAAACAAGTTGTTTATACCACATATAATTTACATACACGAGAGATCACTAACCTGGTGGGCATCTGCCTAATAGACAAATCTGAAAGCTGTTGTCCAAAGAATCAGGGTCAGAAGGCTGTTTTCAAGAGGTTTTTATTCAATGCTCTCGACTTTCATCCATATGGTATTTTCTCTATATAAACACTGGTCAAATTCAACTTTACATGTGTAACAAAGTTTGTTTGTTGTTTAAGCTAAATGAGCACAAAACTGTAATCCTCTACACATTACCAGTGCAAAAAGTTTGTCCAGAAAATAATGAAAATGTTTGCCACATAATGGACTGAAACTGCAGGAATCTAAAATATGTGAGGAGGAGGAACTTTTTTTCTTGGTCTTATTGCCTGTTCCAAGTGAGATTCAGATTGCTGTAGATATGAATCACTGAGCATGTGCAGAACTGACATTTTAATCTTACCCCAAAGGATTTTATGTTCACTTGATTTTAATAAAGTTTCTGGACATGTTTATATAGGATTCTGTGAAAAATACTTTTAAAAAACCCTCAAGCAAGATGCTCGACATATTCCTTTTGCCTTGTTTCCTTTCAAAATCTACAATTCAAATGAGTCACCAATGCCCCAAATAATTTACATACAAGAGACCTAAGACTTGTTTCAAGGCTCCTCTAGCTTCTGAATCTTCATCTAAACTTTACAATTTTTTTAATATACAAAGACTGGACAAGTTACATTCTGTTTACATGCACAATGAGTTGTAGCTATCTTGGTTATATAAGCAACAAAATTTACATCCCCTGCACACTAACAATACAAAAAGTCAGTCCAGAAAAGAATGAGTATATTTTCCATGCAACAGGCTGATACTATTACACAAAAAGAGGAATCCAGCAGTGTAATTTATACTGATCATGTTGTGTTCCGAGTGAGAGCACCATTAGATATGAATTATTTACTAGTCATAAGCAAAACTGACATTTTAATCTCATCATCCTCCTCTTGCAAAGAATTTCATATTCTCTTGATCTTGAGCATTTCTGGATGTATTCACAATTTCTCCACTGAGAAAAATTCTTAAGAACCTCATGCACGTTTTTTTTATAACAATTTTACAGCTTGTATACAAAAATCTGCAATTAAAACAAGTTGTTTTTACAACTACCACAAATATATTATATGCAAGGGGCCCAAGATCACTCAAATGGCTGACATATGCCTGATAGCTAAATGCAAGAGCAGTTGGCCAAGAGATCTTGGTCATTTTTTTCTTCTTCCCAAGTTAGAATTTCCAATGCAACTGACTGCATACATTATGAAGACGATGGTGTCAGGGTTTCTCCAGTTTTGCATCTTGTTGTATACACAAACAATGGGTCGGTCACATTAAGGTAAACAAGCACAAAAAGGATTTTTAGCTGTCTAGGCAGCTGAGCATAGAGATTCTCATCCCCCCCTGCAGAATAACAAAATAAAAAGTCAGTCCAGTAAAGAATGAATATACTTTCTATGCAAGAGACTAAAGCTGAAGGAATCAAACTATTGTGCAAAAAGAAAGGAATCCTGCAGTGTGATTTCTGCTGGTCTTCTGTTCCAAGTGAGAGATTCTGAACCCTGTTGAAATGTGAATCATTTACTGATCATAACGAGTACTGACATTTTTATCATTATCCTCTCTCAAAGGATTTCATATTCTCTTGATCTTCAGCAACAGCAAGTTGCTTTATGTAGTCAGTTGTACTGAGAAAAATACCCAAGAAACCTAAATGCATTCCCCCCCACACCCCATCACATTCACAGCTTGTATAAAAACTGCAATTTAAACTAGTTGTTTATAGCACAACTACCACAAATAATTTACATACAAGAGGCCAAAGGGATCCTATGATCCCTCAGCTAGCTAATACATGCTCGACTGTCAAATGCAAGAGCAGATGGAGCTAGGTCAGCATTGTTTTTTTTTAAATGAGGAAATTATATCCAATGCTATTCATCACATAAATTATGAAAAAGATGATATCAGGGTTTCTTTAGTTTTTACATCCTCATCCATAAACATGGGACAAGTTATATGCACCAACACTGGCAATTAATATTAAAGTGAACATCCACAACAAGGATTTTAGCTGTCTAGGTTAGCTAAGCAAAGAAATTCTCATCCTTTACACATTAACAATACAAAAATCAGTCCTGAAGACTCCATGCATTTTTATGCAACAGACTGAAATGGCAAAACTGTTAACTATTGTGCAAAAAGAGGAGAATCCTGGAGTGTAATTTTTGCTGATCCTGTTGTGTGTTCCAAGTGAGAGATTCAGAGCACTGTTGAGAGATGAATCATTTACTGATCATAAGCAGAACTGGTTCTTAATCTCATCATTATCCTCTCACAAAGGATTTCCTACTTTCTTGGTCCAAGTATCAACATGAAGTCACAGTTGTTGTGCGGAGACAAATGACTTGAGAAACCTTTAACAGAGTTTTTTTTTTTACACATTCAGTTTGTATTTTACAAAATCTACAATTCAAATTAATTATTTATGCTAAAAATACACGTAAGTGACATCTGCCTGATAGCTAAATGTAATAACAACTGGCCAAGTAATCTGGGTCAAAATTCTTGTAAAAATAAATTTTCCTATGCTACTGACTGCATAGATTATGAAAATGTCCGTTTCAACATTTTTCCAGTTTTTGCCTCTTCATCCATACCAGATATTTTTCTACACAAAGACTGAGCAAGTTACATTAGAGTTTAAGTGAACAACAATAATTTGTTAAGTGTCTGGGCTAGATGAACCTAAAGATTTTCATGATGAAACATCCCCTACATATTAACATAAAAATTCTCTTGCCCAGCATCCTCATGTACAGTAACAACAAAGACGACAAGTCCAGAAGGGAATAAATGCATTTTCTATGCAAGAGACTGAAACTTCACACATTTAACTATTTTGCAAAAAAGTGAGGAATTCTGCAGCATCATTTTTGCTGGTTTTGTTGTCTCTACAAATGATTTCCAATGCTATGGAATGACTTTATATATTATGAAAAAGGACCATATCAAGGTTCGTCTTGAATGTGCATCTTCATCCATATCTATCTTCAGAATTCTCTTCGCAAACTATGGACATGTTACCTTTTAGTTTCCACACTGAACATTATTGGTTTTAATGTCTGGGCAACCTAAGCATAGAATTTCTCATCCCCACACATTAACAATATATGAAGTCAGTCCTAAAAAGAATGCATGCATTGTCTATGCAAAAGATTTAGGCAGAGAAAGCAAATTAAAAAGTTTCCTTTAGCATCAGTGCATTTCCCGATATTATGTATTCACCAAGAATGGAGCATGAAATTTTCATCATTCTGGACCAACTGGAACCATTTTAAATCGCTAATAGGGAATAACAATCCCTGACATCAGGTAATTCTCTTAAGATCTGCATGTTCCAAGTAAGAGATCCAGAACGCTGTGAGATATTAATCATTTAACAATCATAAGCAGAACTGGTTCTTAATTTCATCATTATTCTCTCATAAAGGATTTAAAATTCTCTTTGATCTTAAGCAAGTTTCTTGATGTAGCTGCAGCTTTATACAAAAATCTACAATTCAAATGAGATAAGTATTCCAAAAATAATACATTGTGAAAGTGTAGAGACTACCTTTTGTCCATCATTCACGTTAAAAACTACATTGCTCAACACACAAGTGTACATAACCATTCTGCCACCATTTAGAACCCCCCCCAAAATAACTGAAATTTGAAATTGCCAGACAGTAAAATACAAACTATTCCCATGACAATTTCATACTCATGACCTTTCTCACACAGGTGGATATTTTATTACTAAAGCACTAAACTCAGCCATAGAAAATATGCCTGAGTAATGGTGTCTAGAAAGAAACATGCACACCCTGAACTGAGGCACCAACGCCCAACATATTAATCCAAAAGCTGGAGCTGCTGCATCACCTGGCTAATACATACAAATTTTGCACATATTTAAATACATGTGTTATAAGCAAGGCAAATGTAAAGAATGGTGATTAGGAAGAATAAGCCTTCATTTTTAAATGGCAATTCTAACCCAACTTCTACTCGTCACATAAGCACAAGAAATGTTGATTAATTTTAAAACTGCATATTCTTGCTGATAACATATTCCTTCCCCCTAAAATATGTAACATGAGACCCTGAAAAGGACTGATGCTCTATTGGGTAAATAGATTTTACCAGGAATTCAAGAACATTTCTCCCTTTCAACTGTGATGACATACTGGACATCTGACTGGCATCATTTCAAATTAAGACCAACTTGACATCATATGAAGTCTTCTGGTGAAACCCGATGTCAGTATGATTGTCTGTTCATGTATAATTGCAACATGAGGTAGCCATACAGTAAGAAAGATAGGCAAGATTTCAATTAGGAGCAACTAGACATCATAAGTCTTTCAGTGAAAATTACATGGTGACATGACCATCCATTCAGGATGAGTAGCAATAACAAAATTTTTAATAACAATATGGTGGCCAAATTGGATGTCCAAGCAGCATTATTTTCGTGGAACATGCCTTTCCACCACCTTTTCAAATCACCTTGAAGACAAATGCTTACGAGAAATGAAAACTTAACCAAAGTTACTAAAATGCAAAATATCACCATTGTTGTTATACTCACCATGACGCATCAACAAATAAAAGAATTTTTAAAAATTAACTGACCTATCACTAAAAATTAACCAGAGTTAGATGGGTATAAAATATTGGTCACAATGACCAAATTTTGACATTGCAGCTGAATCTATACCCAAATCTGCAGGCAAAGGTATCCAAAACCAATCAAGAAACCTGAATGCAAAACTTGCAAGGTCACATAACCATTAAATTCAGGTCACTGACTTACTTCCTGCTGAATGCTGTTGTATTCACCAACATGCGCATACAAAGTTGCTCTGATAGAAGTCCCTGAGAAAATGACTTTAGAAAAAAGGTAAAGACAATGAAGTGACCTACTTCTGATACAACTCTGGTGTACTCGCCACGACGAATCAACAAAGCTGCAGGACTATGGAACTTTGTGCATGAGAAACTGAATAAGAACTCAGTGACCTACTTTTGGTACTCACCAAGCAGCATCAGCATAAAAGGTCAAATCTTTTGTGGCCTAAACTGACTGATCTTTTTCACATAAAGTTTATGGTCTATGTTCAGAATAGCAGATGTCCGTGGAATGGTAAACCTTAAGGGGTCTCAGAGCAGTACACGTATCTTACCTATCAAATTACGATGCTAAATTACACTCTAAATTATTCTGGCAGTTTTGCAATGAGGATGAACCATCAAAATATCTTGTCTAATCAAGTTTATAAACCTGGGCTTTACCATAAATTTGTGCCACATGACCTCCCCCTCTCACTCGTACTCTGATGTCGACTCCAGCAAATTTCTCCTTTCCCAAAAGAAGTACTGGTTCTTGTAACTGAAAGAAAGAGGACATTAAAGATACATTTTTGCCCCCTTGTTGACTACTCAATTTACATGTGCAAAGTGTGTACTTGTTTGCAAACAAACAAAAGAACAAACCCAGAGGTAGTACAACACAATTCACTAAGAGATCAGGGTTTACAATGTTAACAAGAAATTGACACAACAACATGCTGTCACATTGTGAAAGTTGAGTACTGGCAAAGTTACTGCCAATTTTAGTAAATTTCTTTGCCTTCCTCAGGGTAACATATACACAATAACAATCAGTTTATGTACAACATCTTGATCTCAAAACATGTTCACAATTTCAGAAATAGACTATAGCAGTATGATGCTGCTAATAGATGGTGCTATCACTGCACCATGTGCTTTGTTGGGTACAGGACCAGTTACAGCCATGAAGAATTGATGGCTTAAAATAAGGCAATTGATCTTGCTACATTTATTTTCATCGTTTTTAAACCATATATCATAATGCATCCAAACCATTGAAGATAAATCATGAGCTTATATAGCTGAAATACAACACGACCCTAAACAGCCACTTTCATTTTGACTAAATGAGAAGGTCAAATTCTGTTGATACAATTCAACTCTATTGTTATTCGTTCTCTTCATTCCTATTCATGAACATTGCCAATTAATATTGAAAACTGCAATATTCAAACATGATTTATGAAACAAGACCTAAAACAATGTTCTAAAAGGAATTCTCCACCCTCACATAATACAATTTACTGCAAAGAAAATCATTAAACTTTGAATTTTTGTTTATATCTTCACTTCATGGTAATACTTTCCATTTTCCATGACTCCTAAATGCAAAACAACCACAACTTCCAACATCTGAATTCTTTACAAAATGTTTATAACATCAGTGTTGTTGGAAAAAGCAGATCAAGTCACATTAAATCAAGAAACAAACATGAAAATGGGTAAAAGTAATGTATTTTCCCTTTTCAGCCTGAGCAAGAAATGGAATATGAACAATGACCCTTTAACATCTTCTATGCATCATACATCACTGGGACTTGTTCCCAAGTCCAAGTTGGTCAGTGGAATCATCAGTTTGAAAATATTGGCCTACAACTGTCTGGTTGGATATTTTAAACTTGGACTTGTTCTGCCTCCCTTTCACTCAATCAGAACCATTTGTCTGAAGGTCATCTCTCCATGTTACAAAGTGTCTTCCTGTCCCTTTTCCTCACCACTACAATCACATACTTTCTCACCATAGCTCTTGTCAGTGGAAAATCTTGTTTGATCATAATAGTTAATATTTTGTATAAGGACTTCTTCAATGTGACAAATTCGCTGTGGTCAAGACTGATGATTCTTGTACTTTCTCTTCACATGGTTACCTATGGTCTTCCTAGGAACACCAAAAACCATTTAAGCTAAGTTTTCTTGCCACTCTGCTCCTCTTCACAGCAGATATAGCCGATTCAAGCTCATCTTCAGTGTACTGTTCCTGTCTTGACATCGTGTTAAACATAGATTTCATTTTTGCAACTATTTGTTTCTATCAAATTTGTTGCCAGTTGTTTAATTTTGTGATACATCTTGAATGTTCTTGTTACTGAAATTAAATGTTAAATTTTATGTTTGTATTTATTTAATGGCAAATTTTCTTAGGAAACTTTAAAAAACAAATACATTTTCTTATTTACCCCTCACCCAACACAACATTCAAGTAAGATTTAATGAATTTGAGAAAACCTGAGGAAATTAAATATTTTACATGCATAAATTCTGTAAAGATTACTGTAGTTTTAAGTCTTTTATTTATAATGTTGTTTACCAATGAAATGGAAGTGAGCCAATGAATCCGATTTTTGCGGCTAAAGAGACTGTAATACACGATATAGAAAAAATTCATTTTTTAATATGGGGAAGAAACATGGTTTTTGTTATTATCCAAGAAAGTTTTGTGCCTGTAGTACACAATAATTCTCAAACAGACCATCAATGACCCACTTTGGCAGTGGAAAAATGATCGCTCACCAAGCTAACTTGTAGTTCAAGTATTCTTTAATGGAGAAAGCAAGAAAGAAACAGCATTGAATTTCAGATTATTTTGTCCCTGGAAATATTTAGAAATGAATGAAAAACTGAACTGGAGTTGTGTGGTGTCACAGGCTGAAGACTACATAAGCTGAAGACCATACATCTTTGGTGAAAACACAATTGCAAAGCTTCCAGATATGACAGCTGTAAGAGGTCATGACCCCAAGATGTAAACAGGATACATTATTATCTAACCTTTTGCAAATTCTTTTGATTTTTAAACTTGTTGTCACTTGTCATATGCACAAGATATTGATTAGACTAAAGTAAAAATAAATTCATGCGCCATTGTAAAATAATGAAGTTGGCTGTATCTTGTACTGGCTGTAACTGGTCTTGAGCCAGTAGTTTGCAGCTGGGTTGGCCGATAAAATTTAATATTCTAGAATTAAATGTACTATAAAGAAAGACAGGGTTTGGCAAAAGTTTTTTTGATTATATCAGGGTGATAGGGGTCATCAAGATCATTTTTAAGTTCCAGTCCACAACCTCATTAAAATTGCAAAACAAAACTAAATCAAACATCATCAATTTGTATTTGTATGCACTACAATTAAAGTACAATGACCATTGTCAATTTGTGATTTTCATGTAATTATGTAGCCAACAGAAAAGTATGTATTAGCATTTACTTGCACATCAGCACATTCACTGCAACATGGTGCAAAATTGAAGTAAAGTTCAGAAATGTAAATACAAATAATTGCATACATGCCAACCTCTGGTGAGGAAAAAGTGTAATCCAAGTGGACAAAAAGAGTAATCCGAGCAGAAAAAGAGTAATCCACATATAACATAATAAAATTCAATGAGCATATGTACAAAATGATTTATTTACCCCTCTGTCTTTTAACATCAATTACTGCTTCAAATTTTCATATACAGCACTTTGAGCTTTAGAAAGCAACAGTCTCTCAAACTGCATTTCAAAACACTTTGTACCAGCTGAGAATATGAATGTTTTGCACACCAGTAGAGCACGAAGTGCTGGGTTACAGAGCCTGGATCTGAATTCAGTTTTATTTTTGTTAACAATACTGAACAATCTCTCACAGTCAGCATTAGAATGGTAAAGAACCAATATTACTTTCATAACCTGACAAAGAAGAGGAAATATATATCTTCCAGTTATTGGGTCTTTTAGCTTGGAAATAAAGTGATATTGCACATCAACTCTGTCTGCATGAAGTACATGGTCAGGCATAATGCCAACTTGATACTTCAGGAGTTCTACTAATTTATCTGCAGCCTTTCCTGCAGCAAGGTGCATCATATGACAGAGACAACCTGACGTGTACAATGATGGAGACATTTTTCAAAATATAGAATGCAACTCCTTTATGAATTCCAGTCATCACTGATGCATTATCAGCTGAAAACCCCATACAGTTCTGCCAACTTATGTTTATTCAAAGCATTAATTATTAAGCAAATAATAATGTTTTCTCCAGCGGAATCTGTTAATTCTGGTAATGAAAAAAGAGCACTCTGACTTTGCCCCTTTTGTTGTCAAAGTCTCTTACACAGACTGGGTATAACTTTTTGTCATCATAATCACTGCTCCTGTCTGTTGCAATACTAAACAGCCCAATTTTCATGGCTTCTGCAATTTTAAGTGAGTTAACTTCTGCTAAACACCTAACAATATTAGACGATTTTGTTCTTGCACATGCATATTTCTGCAATTTTGGAATCAGGAAACATCTGTTTGAACAAAGGACCAACGTAGTCTTCTACTGCAAGGGGTAGTCCGTGTTCTATTAAGAACTCGGTAAATAACACCTCTGCCTTTATAAAATTCATGTCCACAATTTAGTTCTCTGTAAAAAAGAAGTTACCTTAGTACTGGAGTAAAACAAGCTAATTAAAGGTTTTTTTGTTCTACCACCATGACCAATATTTAAAACATTTCCTCACAGCCTGCGATGGGCATGAAGATGCCCTAGAATGGAACGCTGTATTGTGTAATTCAAGTATTCATCTTCTTCTAATCCATCTGTGAAATTATTTGAAAAACATTTTTGCTCTTACACACATATCGACTAGAAGAAATCTGACTTGACTTTTAGCACGAAATACGTATAGACTGGTTTTGCACCCGATATGAATTAGAACAAAGAATCTGCAAGCAAAGTTTATAAATTAGAAAACCAGTCTGTTCTCTCCTAAGCCATACAGTGGCTATAAACAGAAACCAAGGTCAAAAGTGTTAAAGTAGAAACCAGCATGTTTCTTGAAAATACGGCAGCTGCTATAAATAGAACATAATACTGTTAGGAAAGAGCATGCAAGTCTACTGACAAGTGTACACTTGTGTCGTAGTTACAGAGAAGCCGTCTTTTCTAGAATACGGTCTGAAAGATTAATGGGATGTTAATAAAAATGAGAAAACAAATTATTAATTTTTTGGGGCGGGGGATATACCCAAAATGTGTAATTCAAATACATTTACGCATAAGGCGTAATTTAGTGAAAAAAGCGTAATGATTACACCAAAAGCGTAATAGTTGGCATGTATGTAATTGCACAAACACTTTAGGAAGATAAAGTTTCAAATAAATGTAACCTTTAAGTACAAGATGTAAGATAATAGGTACAGGTGTTACAATTCTGTAAAATGTATATAAATGAAATGATAAAGGTAAACAAATTAAAGAGTTAAGTAATCATCAAATTCCTCATTTGAGCAACTACACATTTTAATGCATCGACTATTCAGAGGTGTAGCATTAGTAATCACAGCACATCATTGCATCAACCATTTGTCATCCTCAGTCATAGGCAATATTTTTGTGAAACTTGAAATTAAATAGACAAGCATCTGCATGATTCCTTTCAGTGAAGATAATATAAACTGCATGTGCAGACCAAAATGTTTGGTAAACATTCCTTTTCCACTGCAGAAATGATTGTTTCATAATTATTTACTGCAATGATACAAAACTCTGCAAACCTTATCTCGGATAATAACTAAGACACATTTTGTTCCCGTATTAAAAAAAAAAAAACGTTTTGTACATCATGTATTACAATTCTTCCTGGTACAACAAATCACATTCAATGGCACTCTGACCATAATTTTCATTTGATAAACAACATTACAAATAAAGGACTCGCAAAACTTAGGGTAATAATAAATATTTTGTGCAAGTAAAATATCACTGAATTACAACCAGTTTTCTGAAATTCATAAATCCAAATTTTAAGGCTGTGTTTGGGGGGTGGGTGGAGAGAACAAGAAAACACTGAAATAAAATGCATTTGTTTTTAAAAGTTCCATCAAAAATTATTTTCCATTAAATAAATAAAACATTTTACACCCTTTTCATTTCAATAAAAAGAACATGCAAGATATATCACAATATAAAACAAACCTCCACAAAATTTATAAAATAAATAGTTGCAAAAATGGGATCTTTTTTTTCCACAGGATGTCAAAATGGAAATGGTACTTGGAAGACAAGTTTGAACCAGCTATATCTGCTGAGATGAGGGGCAGAGTTTCAAACAAATGCAACCATTAAGTATTAGGAGATAAAAGGTAAAGATGTTACAATTCTGTTAAATGTACATCAAAGAAAAGACAAAGATTTATTAGTTACACAATCATGAAGGTCCTTATTTGAGCATCTTCACATTTTAATGCACTATCTCGGAGGTGTAGCATTAGTAATCACAGCACTTGTTTTTTAAGTTCCAGAAGAATTTTTCATTAATTAAATGAAACATTTAATACTCTGTTCACTGCAATAAAAAGAACATGCCAGATGTATCACAAAATAAAACAAACCTCCACCAAATTTAAAAAAAATAAATAATTGCAAAAATTAAATCTTTTTACTCAACATAATGTCATGATCGATACTGGAAGATGAGCTTGAATAAGCTGTATCTGCTGTGAAGAGGGGCAGAGTTTTCAAATAAATGCAACCATTAAGCACTTGGAGATAAAAAGATGTTACAATTCTGTTAAATGTAAATCAAAGGAAAGACAAAGATTAACTATCGAAGAAAAGACCAGGATTTACAAGTTACATAATCACGAAGGTCCTTATTTGAGCAAATACACATTTTAATGCACCGACTATTCAGAGGTGTAGCATTAGTAATCACAGCACATCATTGCATCAACCATTTGTCATCCTCATAGTCACATGCAATATTTTTGTGAAACTTAAATTTAAATATATAAGCATCTGCAAGATTCTTTTCAGTGAAGATAATATAAACTGCATGTGCAGACCAAAATGTTTGGTAAACTTTCCTTTTTCCACTGCAGAAGTGCGTCATCTGATTGTTTCATAGTTATTTACTGCAACGATACAAAACTCTGCTAACCTTATCTTGGATAATAACTAAGACACATTTTTTTCTCTTATTACAAAAATATAAATGTTTTGTATATATCACACATTACAATTATTTTTGGTACAACATTCAGTGGCTCTCTTTCCACAATTTTCATTTGATAAACATCACAAAAAGAAGGACTCATAAAACTTAAAGAGTAGTAATAAATATTTTGTGCAAGCAAAATATAGCTGAATTACAAACAGTATTCTGAAATTCATAAAATCTTATTTTAAGGCTGTGTTTGGGGGTGGGTGGGGAGAACAAGAAAACACCGAAATAAAATGCATTTGCAGGGGTCAAGCTAGACTTGAAATTTAGGGAGAAGCGACTTCTCCTTTTGGACAGAACATGGAGAAGTTGACACAAAGCAAGAAATGCTTTATTTATATATATATATATATATATATATATATATATATATATATATATATATATATATATATATTTGTATGCTCTTATTTGAATTATGCCCTTTATTCCCCGGTATTCATAGTTACATTTAACATTTGATTTAAGCAGTACTTTATTTCAAGTCGAAAATGTTCTGTTTTATTTTGGCCACATGACTCTAAAAGAGAATAACAGAAACCACAATGTAACACATTTCAACTGAGTAACCAGATTACATTATTATAATTGCAAGTTAGCAAAAATGCTTAATCAACAACCCTTAATCAATTTTAAAAAAAAATACTTTCTAAAAGTTCACAATAATGGCACTTTCAAAGATTTCTAAACCAGTATGTAAGAACCCCTGTACCATGTACCTGTGGACAAATGCACACATCTTCAGATCATACTATTCATTTCTTTGCTGTGGGTAAAACATTACTGTAACTATTCATACATAACACACTAAAATGCGTAAAATTACAGAAATAGCTCCTTTACAGTAGGTATTTAAACTAAACCCTTCTTTCCAACCGAATCTACAGTCTTGAGTGCATCTATTTTTAGAAGGAGGGGTTTTCGTAATGTAATCACTCACTTTAAATAGCTTTATTACAACAGTCCATTGATAGGATTGCAAACTAATGGTTTATTTATTTGTCTATGTACTTGAAGTAATTTAAGCAATGGTTAAATAGTATCTGCTTCACTGCTTTTTTCTGTAGTTTCACAAATACAAGCCAAGTCTGAAAACAACTTTGACCTTACAACGCTTCTTGCAAATTCCTCCACAATATAGCACTGTCTGACTTACATAATTGCATTTTAAAGTTAAATCTTAAATAACATAATATCTAGGCTTTGCTTTCTATGAATTGTATATTTTTCTGAATATATTTACCTGATGATTTACGAAAACAATCTAATAAACTGGTAGGTCTACTTACCAGACATAGCAATGTCCACCATTATTTCCCCCTCACTGATTCACTTAAGTTTCAAACTAATTTTATGATGAAATAGTTTATAGGAGGCAGTTAAAATATCCAGATTGCTGATTCTGGTCTTAAAACACAAACTGCTATTTACATACTATCGTTAAATTTTCGAAACACAAATTTGTAAGTTTTTATCATTAGGATAACATGCGGAAATTAGGCCATGATAGACCAACAAGTAGGTCTCTGCTTTTTTTTCTTTTATTTTCTGACAGAACAAAAACAAAAGCAGAGATCTACTTGTTTGTTTAGGACCATGATAGTTGCAAACTTGCTCGGGAAAGGATTAATGGTCAATCAGTTATCAAAACACATGCCTGTGAATGTGCACGAGTTTGTCAGCGTAACTGATATCAAAACTAGTCCTAGCTACTGGTGACTTGATGAATACATTCTGCTACAACATGCTACTAGAATTAACCTAACTAAGGAGAGGGGACATCTCAAGAAGTATTTTCAGTCAACATACAGTACCTCTAAACAAATCACAGGGTGAAGTCGTTTTCACTTTCCTAACAGAAGAAGGCGAAGTTTACACTTTTTAGGCAACTTAGTCGCCCACTTCGCCTGGTAGTGTGACCCCTGATTTGCTTTTAAGTTCCAGAAGAAATTTTCTATTAAATAAATAAAACATTTAATACCCTGTTCATTTCAATAAAAAGAACAGGCAAGATGTATCACAAAATAAAACAAACCTCCACCAAATTTATAAAAATAGATAGTTACAAAAATGGAATCTTTTTATTCAACAGGATGTCATGATCAATACTTGGAAGATGAGCTTGAATCAGCTATATCTGCTGTGAAGAGGGGCAGAGTTTCAAATAAATGCAACCATTAAATACTTGGTGATAAAAGGTAAAGATGTTACAATTCTGTTCAATGGATATAAAAAAAAGAGAGATCTACTATCAAAGAAAAGAGAAAGATGAGTGGCATAATCAAGAAAATCCGTATTTGAGCAAATACACATTTTAATGCACCAACTATTCAGAGGTGTAGCATTAGTAATCACAGCACATCATTGCATTCACCATTTGTCATCCTCATAGTCAAATGCAATATTTTTGTGAAACTTGAAATTAAATAGATAGCATCTGCAAGATTCTTTTCAGTGAAGATAATATAAACTGCATGTGCAGACCAAAATGTTTGGTAAACATTCCTTTTTCCACTTCAGAAGTGGGTCATCTGATTGTTTCATAGTTATTTACTGCAACGATACAAAACTCTGCAAACCTTATCTTGGATAATAACTAAGACACATTTTGTTCCCTTATTACAAAAAATATAAATGTTTTATACATCATATATTACAATTCTTTCTGGTACAACAAATCACATTCAATGGCACGGTTTCCATTATTTTCATTTCACAAACAACATTACAAAAGACAGACTCACAAAACTTAGGGTAATAATATATATTTTGTGCAAGTAAAATATCACAGAATTACAACCAGTATTCTGAAATTCATAAAACCTTATTTCAAGGCTGGTTTGGGGGGGGGGGGAGAACAAGAAAACACTGAAATAAAATTCATTTGTTTTAAAAAATTCCATCAGAAAATTTCCATTAAATAAATAAGAACAACATTTACTACCCTGTTCATTAAAAAAAAAAAACATGCAAGATGTATCAAAAAAAAACACTCCACAAAATTTATAAAAATAAATAGTTGCAAAAATTGGATCTTTATTTTTTAAAAGGCTGTCAAGATGGAAACAGCACTTGGAAGACAAGTTTGAACCAGCTATATCTGCTGAGATGAGGGGGCAGAGATTCAAACAAATGCAACCATTAAGTACTAGGAGACAAAAGGTAAAGATGTTACAATTCTGTTAAATGGATATCAAAGAAAAGAAAAAAAAATTTACGAGTTACATAATCATTTAGATCCGTATTTAAGCAACTACACATTTTAATGGACTGACTATTCAGAGGTGTAGCATTAGCAATCACAGCACATCATTGCGTTTACCATCCTCATAGTCATATGCAATATTTTTGTGAAACTTAGACAGGCAATCTGCAAGATACTTGTCAGTGAAGATGGTATAAACTGGATGTCCAGACCAAAAGCAATCTTTTTTCCAGTGCAGAAGTGGGTCATCTGATTGTTTCACAATTATTTACTGCAGTGGTACAAAACTCTGCTAACCTTTTCTCAGATAATATTTAAGACGTATTTTGTTCCCGTATTAAAAAAAAAAGAAACGTTTTGTACATCATGTATTACAATTCTTCCTGGTACAACAAATCACATTCAATGGCACTCTGAGCATAATTTTCCTTTGATAAACAACATTACAAATAAAGGACTCATAAAACTTAGGGTAATAATAAATATTTTGTGCAAGTAAAGTATCACTGAATTACAACCAGTATTCTGAAATTCATAAATCCTTATTTTAAGACTGTGTTTGGGGGTGGGTGGGGAGAACAAGTAAACACCAAAATATAATGCATTTGTATTTAAAAATTCAATCAGAAATTTTCCATTAAATAAATAAAAAGAACATTTTCAAGAAAAAGAACATGCAAGATGTATCACAAAATAAAACAAACCTCCACAAAATTTATAAAAATAAATAGTAGCAAAAATGAAATATTTTTGTTCAACTGGATGTCATGATGGAAACAGTACTTGGAAGATGAACTTGAATCAGCTATATCTGCTGTGAAGAAGGGCAGTTTCAAATAAATGCAACCATTAAGTACTTGGAGATAAAAGGTAAAGAAGTTACAATTTTGTTAAATGTAAATCAAAGGAAAGACAAAGATTTGCTATCAAAGAAAGGACAAGGATTTACAAGTTACATAATCATGAAGGTCCTTATTTGAGCAAATACACATTTTAATGCACTGACTATTCAGAGGTGTAGCATTAGTAATCACAGCACATCATTGCGTCAACCATCTGTCATCATCATAGTCGCATGCAGTATTGTTTCAACTCTTTAAATCAAATATAAGCATTTTACACGATTCTTTTCAATGAAGGTAACAAAAAACTACATGCACAGATCAGAATTTTGCAAACTACCCCAGTTAATTTCATAAAGGGAGAGAATCATTATTCAAATTGCATTGATTCCATCATCTCGAGATGTAATTTACCTCACCTTGTATCTAAGAATCTGAGGCTCAATATTATCCAGTGGTCGGCCATTGACTTTGATCAAACCAACTCCTCGCTTACAATGGGCAACTGCTGTGGCAGTTTTCTGAAAAAGAAGGACACTTTTACAAAATTTAGAAGGTGGTCAAGTCTGCATGCCCAATATTGAAGCATTGATGTAAAATATGACCCTGACTGAAATGATCAAAAGGTTAAATGAACATGTGCAGAATGATTAGACTCAGCTTCATAAGGATACACCACAAGCAGATATCGTGCTGGACTTCGCCAATGTCGCAAATTGCTAATGTTTTTTTATTGGTGACAAAATATACCTTCTGGCGATCTTTCTGGCGACAACATTTTTGGTTGTTAAAAACTGCATATATAGTCTTGGGTTTGGAGTTGAGAAATTCAAAGACACCATTACAGGAAGCCACAAACTTGGATATAAAATTGAACTGTTATCTATTGTTACACACACAAATCCTTTGTTCATATTGACAAACCACCCTAACATGGCATTGTTTTTTCATAATCCACTTATGCTGATGTCTGGCCTTAGTACTCTTTGGTGTAATATAACCCAAACAGACATGCCACCAGACTAGCTACAATCAACAAACTCTGATAGTCTGAATGGAATGACTACAATATACAAGACGAAGGCAATATTTTTCCCTTTTAAAAATTGTACCAGAAAAAAAAATAGTTGAGCTGAAAACTTCAAAGAAAACTGATTACCTCTGAAGCATCGATCATTATATATATATATAAAAAAGCAAATTTAAAAAAATGTCTCTGTCAATGTTTAACAATTAACTGATGTTGCCAAATCAATAACAAATGGGGATTTGTTTGGTCCTTCAAAGAGCGCCTTTAGCAGCGCCTTCAATAACACATAATCCTTCATCAAAGCAAGCTGAAGAGCTCTGATTAAAGGAAGTCGGCAACAAACTTAGATAAAAGCACTGTTTCATACTTTGAAAGTTTCCTGTTTGCAACAAAAGTTGATGCTTACAATCATTACCAATGGGTTTAAGACCCAAATTAAAGTTCCAATATTTTGAAACAATAGATATCTGGCCGTCAAGTTAAATGAAAATGGGATATCTCACAAGAATGGTAAACTTTTTAATTTGTTGACGTTTTCATTTCCCTATAAACAGCCTCGTCCCCCTTGGTAGCCTTGGCATCATGGTAGTCATCTCTGGCTGACCAAAATCTAGGCCAGTTTAAGCACACGACATGTAGCATATAAAAAAAACTATACAGCCATGTGCTACAAGGATAATAACTTTCCCAGTGAATTGTTTTGGGAAACACGTTGTTGACAATGGGATACAGATCAATCGCGAACTAGTTTTTTTAATAGGTACGTTTCAGTTGTTTTCTAATGGGATTTGACCGATACATGAATTTTCAAACATTAATCAAATACTCTAATTCATGGATTTTTCATAAGCTTGTATATTATTTAACACATTTTGGAGTGTAATACACAAATGTAAGTTGTCACTATACAAGTGTACTTCAGACTAGTTGTTTTCATTTGATCAAAATTTCCATTTTTTTTCTCTGCATAAATCCTAGTCACTGAGGACAGGTCATCTCTTAAAAATTTCACTTATATGCAAAATTTCAATTTATTTTCAGCCCCCCCCCCCCTTTACTTATCTAAAAATCATCTTATGTTGACAATATTACCTTGGTCCCAAGGATGTTGAGATAAACAGGTAGTACTGCATTATGAAAATGGCGACATTATTTGAAAATTGGCGACAAAACACTGAGGTTGTGAGGTTGGTGATTTTTTTTGGCAACAACTTTTTTAAAGCCAGCGCCATCCCTGCACAAGCACAACAAAAGTCTATCACAGGGTTTAGAAAATTTCACCAATGTCAAAGGACCGAACAAAAATGTCACAGAATGAATTTCTCAAGCATGATGAAAAGTTCTCACTGGCATGAACAAAATCCATCAAGGAATTGATTAAAGATAAGCAAATAAAATTTGGGTCATGTTTGTAACACAGTCACATATCCAGTGCAGACCAAAAAAGTCGAAAACATTAGGCCCACACGGGCCAAAGGTCGCTCTCATGTATGATTTCTGCCTATTAGCCTAATGCAAGAGACGTTGCTCAAGAAATGTGAACTGTTGCACATAGGATTCCAAGGACATGAGATGGTATCCCCCTTTCCTTCAACCTTTTCTTGGGGGGGGGGGGGTACGTAAGGGGCACACAATTTCAAAGGAACAAAGTACTAAAGAGTGCTTAATATAAAAGTGGTACAAAAATGAGAAAATCTCATTCGCTTTTAAAATTACTGCCACCTCAACTTCTGACACGTACTGCACCATAACCTTTTCCTTGGACACTTGGTATGGCATACATAAACACTATCACATGCTTATGTAACAACCCATAAAGTACAGGTTCTTAATATCTGGTAAAAGCTTCACATTGGTACTGGTGTGGATCTTGATCTCACTTGCCTTTAGTATCCATGCATTATTTTATTATAACAATTCCCTTGTTTTTGTCTTTATTTTCTTCGTTTCGAACAATTCATTTGTTAAATGCCCAACTGTATTTCTGCAAGTTTATCAAAACAGATATTTAGTCCCAACTGTCATTAATTTAACCTTAAAAGTTTTAATTGCCAAAAATATTGTTTAAAAGTGTACAGTATCTGCAATTTTTGAAGTTTGTATCGCTTCGACAGACACTGCTTACTGACAATATTATACATGGATGTTCACTAAAAAAGAAATTGTAGGCAAAAGATTTAAAATTATACATGAAGAAAAAAGCATGTCCAGAATTCATGGTCTGGGGACAGGAGACAAAAAAGTAAGAAATCTGTAATTCAGTACTCAAGGTGCATCACAGATATTAGGTCTGTAGAATGTATTCCATGGATTGGAATCAATGTATAACCATAAAAGCCTTTCATGTTTGGACACTTTCTGTCAAATTCTATTGAGTGGCATTTAAGAACAAGTAATTAAAAGGATCTTGTATTTAAGTAGTGGTACATATTTTGTGCATGGCTTACAAGAACTAGAGATATGGTGCCAAACAACTTTCTGAAGACTATTTTTTTCCTCCTTAACATAAATGAACTTTCTCAAACGAACTTTATCAAATTATAAGATCCAAAGGCCAAAGACAAAAACTCACTCCACTAAAGGGATGCTACTCAACCTGGAAACCAAGAAGCATTAATGGCATTTCGTCCACCCAGTTTCATAAAAGAAAAATTTTACACATAAAGAAAATACCCGCTATTAAATGTGATACACTTCATTCAGTTTTAACATTCTGTACACCCTTAGATAAATTTACAGTTGCTTGACAAAAATTCAACAACTTTCCAAGTATAAAACCAACTTTTCACAAGTCACGGAGTTTTCAAGACAATCCTTCAAATTCTAGGATTTTTCAAAGCTGTTTGAACCAAGAATGAGGTTAATTTAAGGCATGGACAATTAGGTATATGGAGATACAGGCTGACATGCAAGTTGTGCAAAAATAGACAAAAGTGATTTCCATGTTCATCTTCAACTAAGGTGGACTCGGCAAAAATGGACATCAGTGCAAAGTTAACCAAAACTTGTTCAAATGCATGATATGTAACCTTGTATATGAAAATAAATGTGCATCAATACCTTATTGGCAAGACAGCTGCTTTCAAAATAACATTAAATTCAAATGTGTGTACAAACCTTTCGCCCATACACTTGAACAGCTTGCAATGGTCCTTTCTGTGGCATTCTGAAAAGAAATCACTAACACTAATAAAACTTAAACATCAAGTTTATTTTAAATAAAAACCTAGAACAGCCTCAAAATTAACAATTCAGGACAAATATCTTGTACCAATTTAGAAAGAGAGAGAGAGAAAACAATTTTCTGCAAAATGATGGAAAAGTACCAGTAAAACTTCTCAACAAAGTGTATTATCTCTTGAAAACAAAATTCACAAATGTTTGACCATTCAGAGTGTGTAACATGGATCACAATATTTCAATGCTATAAGTCATCTTCATCATGGTCAAAATTACTTTTATAATCAGAAACCATACTGGGTCCCCCAATTCTCTCACGTTTCCCAACCCCATTTCAGATATTTGGAGATTTGGGGTAGGAGGTCAAAGTGCAACATGGAATTTACTGACAGAACACTAGTGGTAATGAGTAGTTGCAAAATTCAATCCTAGCTGGCTGACCAATACAGTGTCAACGGGATAATTGTGAAGCATTAGCCTTTATACACTAATAAATTTCCTGCCATAAACATAAAGGATCAAATATGGTTCATCAAAATACGTTTCAATAGCAAGAAAGACTTCTCTGAAACGATTCTAGACTTTGTACTGAACTGGTTCTGGAAACATGGGACACCTACCAATATTCGGATAGAAATGAAGGAATACAGTTACAGAATACCGTGAACAAGACATTCTACATCTGCCAATGTTTGCAAGCCCTCTATGTGTAACAGACATTGTGACTTTTCAATTTGATCCAATCTTGGATGGCAGGATTACATATTTTCAATGTGAACACAAGTTATCACTGCTAAATTTATCAAAAAAAAATCAAACTTTCCGTTTCTTGTATCAAATTAAATAATGGTAAAGCCTTTTCAACAACGTAAGTGTGTATATCTGTTCATCCTTAAGTGAGCCTAATTCATCACCACCTGTCACTCAATTTTTTGCTGTCCACTGTTGTTGCACTGTAATTTTTAAGTCAACTGTATTGTCATTCCATGGCATTCACTAATCCTGCACTGCAAGATGTCAACCCCAATAGTTGCAGTTATGACCATGGGGATGTGGAGCAAAGGCAGCACGAGTTGGCAGCCCATATGGACACTGCTCCAGAGTCTAGTTTTAGTCTATTACTTGTTCTGTTGATACCTCAATACCTGCTTCCCAATGCGGTCATGCAGCTCTTTTTTATATCAGCCTCCATTTCAACAGGCTTAAAAGCCATGGTAACCCTAAGTTCCACAGTTAAGACCATAGGGTAGAATGCAAAGCAGTAGCAGTTGCTAGTCTGAGTTTCCTCTGACCCTTGCCACCCCATTTTTGATATTTGGACATTAATGTTGGGGTGTAGGGTCAAAGTCTATTGCCTATCAAAAGTTGGAATTCGGCGACACCATCTGGTGTCGGCATACGGTAGCCTCTTACTAGCCAGCCTAGCAAATTTAAACGACTTTTCATTGAGATATACCTGCATGAAATCGATAGGAATATGATTTATTTTCTCAGATATTGCGAGTATAGCATTCGTTATATCTTTAATCCGCTGACAGACTAGCCAAAACTAGTCAGCGGATTAAAGATATAAAGAATGCTAAACTCGCTATTTCTGAGAAAATAAATCATATTCTTATCGATTTCATGCAGGTATATCTCGATGAAAGGTCGTTATAGTTTGCCAGGCCGGCTAATAAGTGGCTACCCTATGCTGACATCAAATGGTGTCAGCGAATTCCAACTTTTTGTTAGGCAATGGACTCTGACCCTACACCCCAACACGAATGTCCAAATATCAAAAATGGGGTGGCAAGGGTCAGAGGAAACTTGGACTATAGGAGTTGCCAGCCCAAACTGACGAACTCTAATAGTTACATAGCTATGACCATGGGGTGGGGGGAAAAGGCAGCACAAGTTGGCAGCCCATATTGACACAGCTCCATTCAAGTTTTAGTTGTAGATACAATGATGCCTTTCTTCCCAATGGTCATGCAGTCGTTTTTAAGGTATGTTGGCCTCCATTTCAACAGGCTCAAAATTGACAGTAAACAAATAATGACAACTTTACAAACAGGTAGATTATTTTAAGGGGACATGGTTGTATTACCAAGGAAAATATTGTTTAATTTGACTCCATCAATTTAGGCCTTAAGACAGACAATGATACACTCCTAAGCAGCATGTGCATCTATTCTCTCCCTTAAAGCAATTGTTTTAGCTTCAACCTTCCATTTTCGAAGACACAAAATGGGGGCCAACATATTGCTGGAATGCGATGGAAGCCAGGAATGCCATATTAGTTAAAAGGATGATATGCATCTTGAACGAACTGAAGCTATCTAAAACACTTTCTTCAATATATTTTTGCTTTCCTTGATACCATCGCATTCCAGCCAATGGTACTTAAAAACATGTCCATTTGTTTGTGAGAATTAGAATTTATTTGAAAAATGCAGACATCAAAGTCAAACCAAAACAATATGACTTTACTCTGTAGAAAAGCGTTGATATGGGTTCCCATTTGTACGAGATATTCATGAATATTGACTTCTCGTTCCGATGTCGGTCCTCATTGAACACGCTATACAGCGCCGTTATTTTGGCAGCAAGACCTCGACTCCCTAAACATAACTATCAAGCTCAATGTCTTACACTGTAGGACTACCCCCACCCCACCTAAAAATAACTACAGAAAATTAGCTTAATCACGCACGTGCTTGAACGCTTATTTCATGTGTATTCTAAAATATTTCATCTGTTAATTTTGCATCCTCAAATTATGTGGTAAACCTTCCCTCCTGACATAGTCTATTTCTGGAAAATATGTCCTGTTACTACCATCAAGATGGCCTAAAACATCAGTTACACATTAGAAACACCCACCCACCATCACAACTCGGCAAATTTTGCTCAACTAAAAAGAATAAAACTTATCTATTACACACAACACATCAGAATATATCAATTCAGTCTCGAAATGAGTGCACACTGTGTCAAAACTTTGTTTATTTGGACCAACTTCAATTTGTTATACTGTGAAACCGGGAATCAACTCACGTTGGCCAACCTGAAGTCGAAAAGGAAGCACAAGGGGGCTCACACGTGTTGTATCAGGGGGATTTTTAGTCTGGTTTCCTGCCAGGATTGAAATCAAGTTCGTAACATAGACTTCACTATACAGGAAACCAGACTACCTCAGGACAAGCAAATCAGAGGCTGCTCGACAGATATTACGTATCCTGGGCTCCTCGGATTTGACAAACTGCACTTACTTTTCGCCTTTTCAGAAATATAATCTTTTCATAGTGATATCTCTCATTACTACATAAACATTAGTTATATTAGCAAGGTCTGGATAAAACAAGGCTATGACATTTCTATGAGGCGCCGTCGCGGACAAAAGCTGGTCCAATCAGAACGTTGCCGTTGAAATTTTAATGTCATATATTCAGAATTCCAATTTCACGTATTGTATAAAAAAAAATGCTTGTCCTTAAAATTCCATTTTCTAGGTCGAGATTTTAGATTGTATCTGTTGAATTAAACAGTAGTGGTTGAAAGTTATATTTTCTATGTCGAGGTTTTAGGTCGTGTCGTTTGAATTACACAGCGGTGGTTGAAATTTCAATGTCATACGTCGAGAATTCCTAATTTACGTATTGGTTCAAAGAGTTTATGTTGAAAGTTCCATTTCATATGTTGAGTATTTAGATTTCATCTGTTGAATTACACAGCGCTGGTTGAAAATTCGATGTCCAATGTCGAGATTTTAGATTGTATCTTCTGAATTACATGTCGGTTGTTGAAATGTTTAAGTCATATGTCGAGAATTTCAATTTAACATGTTGAATCACATTGATTGTTCTGAAAGTTCCATTTCATATGTTGAGATTTTAGATTGTATCTGTCGAATTACACAGCGGTGGTTGGACCTTTTATTGTACTTGTCAGAATTTTTATTTTTAAATGGTGAAATGATGTGTTGGTGTTAAAAGAAACATTACACAATGTCCACTTTAACAATTCAAAATAATATCGAGTATTAAGATACATTATTCGTTTATTCAGTTATGAGGTGCCATTACATTTCATGCATTTACAGTTTGAAAATTAACATCCACAGGTCGAGAATTACTATGAATTTCTTCGGTAGAGGTCGCTCTCGTGAACGGACCACGTTATTTTTAAACAAGGAGGCTGCTTCTTGTTGCTGTGAAATTCAACAGATTAAATCTAAATACTCGCCAAATGAAATGGAACTTTCATCACAAAAAGTTACATACAAGGTGTGAATTAGGGATTCACGACATATCATATTGAAATTTCAACCACCGCCGTGTAATTCAAAATATACACTGTAAAACGTCGACATAGGAAATAGAACTTTAAACCACCATTGTATAATTCAACACAGAAAATCTAAAATCTCGATCTAGAAAATGGAACTTTAAGAACATGCAATTTGATCCAACACGTGATATTGGATTTCTCGACATACGACATCGAAATTTCAGCTGCAACTTCTAACTGAACCAGCTTTTGTTCGCTATGGCGCCTATGAAGCGCCAGTAATGAAGTGGGATAGTATAGGGACAATGGGAATTAGCATTACAGACCCCCCCCCCGGGATACTATGGGGACACGATTTATAGGGACAAAAAATCACCCTGGGATAGTATGGGGACAATGGGAATTTTGTATAGCGACTAGCACACCCTGGGACTGTATATGGACAATGGGAATTTTGTATAGCGACAAGAGGAATGGCACAGGTAGGGTGACATCACGGTACTGGACAGTTGCAACAATGTAGCAAGGACCGTGGCGTCATGCCACCTGTGTCATTTCTATATAAAGTTTGAATCATTCGCGTTCGTGTTTGTGTATAGCAAGTACCGTGACGTCATGCCACATGTGCCATTTCTATATAAAATTTGAATCATTCGCGTACGTGTTTGTGGATGTTATAATATTATACCCAAATTACACAACTGACTAAAAAAATTTTAGATAAGAGAATAATATTTTTGTGAGTTAAAAGATAAATTATACAATCGAATAAATTTTTTTAGGCAAGAAAGAATAAATCTTTTCGAGGCAGTGGAGTGGCCCTGAAAAGGGCATTTGGTTTTCTTCTTTGACTTCTTCTAAGTTCATCTATTCCTCCACCAACTTCTTATTTTCTGTCCTACACTTTTTTCTTCTTCTCATTCTTTCTCTCCTCCTGTTTTTTCTTCTCCTCCTCCTTTTCCTGTTTCTTCCTTTTTTCATTTTCTTCTTCCTTTTCTATTTTTTCGTTCCACTCCCTCATCCTCCTTTTGTCTTCTAAATCTTCCTTTTCGTCCTTTTCAATTCTAATCATCTCATTTAATATCTCCTTTCCTCTCGTTAAATTGTTGACTTCCATAGCCAATCTGTGCGGGCTATAAGCCCCAAGTTGCATTCTAAGTAGCATCTCCTCCACCATGCCTAGTGTGTCTCCCACCTCCTGCAATCTTATCATTCTCTCCATGTTGCTAGCCATTTTTTATATTCAGCTTTGAATGGTGCGAATGACGAACGCTGTGCTTTTATATACTTCAAGCACGGACGTGAACGAAAACATCCCTTACACTCACTTCACATATTATTTACTATCCACACCAACTAACGACAATGCATAAAACACGCACCTATTTACTATCCACACCAACGAAAGACAATGCATAAAACATACCATATTTACTATCCTCACCAACGAACGAGAAAGCCTAAAACACACACCTATTTACTATCCACACCAACGAACGACAATGCATAAAACATACCATATTTACTATCCTCACCAAATACGCGAAAGCATAAAACACACACCATATATACTATCCACGCCAACGAACGAGAATTAATCGGAATTGCAGGAGTTTCTCAGAATAGAGTTTCTGTAATACGAAGACCAGGGCAACATTGCAATATTTGCGATCGTCGTCATGGATATAATTATATACATGAGTTCATCGAGGACAAATGCGATAAGTGTCTGGTGTTTATCAACCTTCGAAATAACCCCGCAGGATCAATTAATTGATGTTGCTAAATACGGATATGGATACTTACGAGAATACTATTCGTTGTACGTGAATGAATTCAACGATTTGGTGTATCATCCGAAGAAAGAATCAGCAATTCGCAATTTGCTTCTTTTCGGAAACAGCAAAAAGTCAGCACAAGGAATAATCGTACAGCATTTCGATAAATTCTATTTGTTTCCTTCCGATGATGATTTTAACAGATTTTCACAAGAATTCGCTGGACAATCGTCGGTTACAGAAATTATTCCGAAAGTCAGATCCAGGTATCCAATATTCGATTTGGATATTAAATTCATCGGTAGGTTTAGTTACGTTCGTGGTGACTACGGAGAACCTGAAGTTCAACAAACAAGTATCCAAATCATCGTTGACGATATTATCGATTATTTTGCACAACTGTGCCGTTGTAAACGCGATTTTGTATTTGTGTTTGAAACTGACGGTGGATATCATATATTGTGCAAAACAATTCCAATAACCGCTGATCAACAACAAGAATTAACTAAACAACTATATCGTGATAAACATCCCGAATGAACGTTGATCGTCAAGCAGGTCTCCACAGTATCAAGTTGAACAGAACGAGGTCGCATTCGTTCAAGAACACATTATGCACAAAATTAATTCATCCCGTAGCAAATGCTTTCACCGCAGCAAAATTACTGGTTTGTCCAACTATGATTCAAGCGAAATATGTTCGCGTCGACGATGATAACAACGAAGACAAACTCTACATTACTTATGATAATATTTCTCATGAAGACCTAGAACGTATTTCTATAGCATTAACCGGAGAACAGAATCAATTAATCGGAATTACAGGAGTTTCTCAGAATAGAGTTTCTGTAATACGAAGAGCAGGGCACCATTGCAATCTTTGCGATCGTCGTCATGGATATAATTATATACATGAATTCATCGAGGACAAATGCGATAACTGTCTAGTGTTTATCAACGATAATCATTATTCGATTGTTTGTCCAAGAACCACAGGAAAACAAATAAAATTATCAATAGATGCTGATACCGTTGAAGAACAAATAGAGAAAATTATCAGCGGAGAATCCGACAACCCTGAACTTCAACAAATTGTAGATCATCTTCCAACGGACCATTCTGGAAAAAGAATCATTAACAGAAATTATTTAAGATATTTAATTTCAGCTAAATGTAGATGCCATTATCCTGGATATTTTCGTGAACGAAATTCGGATTTATCGTATACTGCAATTCGTTCACACGAAGGCGGCCTAGGTTGCAGAATAATCCAGGACGAAGATCATATCGATGGTTCAGCATGTGGCGTTGGTAAATCACAAGCTGCTTGGAGTTCACTTCGACCTGATCAGTCTGTGCTAGCAATAAGTTATCGTAAAACATTTACCGAAAAAGTCAAATCAGACTACGGAGTAGAATCGTATTCGGAGATCGCCGGAGATATTGTATTCAAACCGAACGAACGTAGACGTGTTGTAGTTCAGTTTGAATCGCTGCACAGGATACGTGGAATTCCTGATGTGATTATCGTAGACGAATGGCATGGAATTCGACGACAACAATTTGGTTCGGTTCAACACAGCAGAGAACGATGGACCAGATTTGCTGGTTTGGTGATGTCATGTAAACGATTAATTGTTCTGGACGCGGATGCCAACAAGGACGATTTAATCCTGTTCAGGGATAAATTAGGACGTTCGTCTATAAAATTTATCACTAACGATTTTAAACCTAACCACGGAAAGAAATTTATCGTTGAATTATCGCACAAAAGCAATTCAGTATCGTTGTTGGCGCAACTAAACCTCAACAAAACAACCGGAGATAAAACCGCGGTACATACGCATAACAAACACAGAACCAACTACTCCGTGGAAAGTTTGTCAAAACATCTGCAACATTCAGGATTTTGGGTTAAATATTACCATGCGGATGCTGATCCAGTGCAGAAGAAGTTAGATTTCGCCGACGTATATTCAGCGTTCGACAATTATAATGTTGTAATATTCAATCATACGTTAGAAGCCGGAGTCAGTATCATCGATGAAAGATTTACAACGTTGTTTGTATTTTCTGAGGAATTAGGTTCGGTGGAAGCTACTAAACAAGCAATCCACAGATTTCGTTGCGTGAACGAAATACATTATTCGTCAACAAAAAAAAAAAAAACAAATTGATCGTAAATTACTCGCAAAGATCTAGAAAAATTAATAATTGATCGAGAACGATTGCTCGACGAAAGAACAAAATTAACGAGAAGTCCAAATTTCGATGAATTGCAAACATCGTACGGATTTGCATATCTCAGCGACATTATTGACGAGAATAATTCCAAATTGTATTTCACGCCGAGGTTGATAACGATGATGCGGAATACCGGATACGAAACTGTTGAACCTCCGCCTGACGATTATATCACGTGGAAACAAAAAAAAAAAACAATATTAGGAAACCAACTAACGAACAATTCATCAATAATCCTGCCGTAGATGATTTTCTGAAAACCTCAGTTGGAGATCGAATCAAACAATCGGTTGAAGTTCATGAGGAAGAAGAAACCCAATATCACAAATATAATTCCAACGACAAGGTTAAACCTTACCAAGCGAAAAAATTATTTCTGAATCATATGTTCCAGTGCGATGTTGGAAAACTTCCAGCAGATCAAGTTGAAAACTTATACAACGACGCAACCAGGTTGAAGCGAGCACAACGTGTTATCGTGGATATATTCAATAATGGTAATGCGATAGAGGCAAAAACGTTCAGGTCAGATAAAATGTCTCCGCGTGAGAAATTAATCGCGGTAAGTAACGTTCTACAAATATTAGATTTACCCGATGTTGTTCCAGATCGTTTATCAAAATTAACGGTAAAAATTTCAGGTTTAGACATTAGAAATAACATAAAAACGATGATCGATAATAAAGATCAATCTGAAATCTATAACACATTAATGAGGAATTGGTCTAGCATCTTTCCTGAAACAAGAATCAGAAGTTCTAAATTAACTTACGAAAGCGTTAACAAAAAAATCAAGTTGATCTATAAGGGATTTGGTGCGACATTTACCGCGGATGATAAAATAAATTCTTCGAGATCAAATTATGCAATAAATTATCCGGAATGGCCGAGATCAGAATTCATGGATGATCCTAACTGGATCGAATACCGATGCGATTGTCAGGGATTCTACGGCGGAGATGATATCATCATCGACAAATATCCACGCGAAGATATTGATCCCGATGATTATTGCGAGGACTTTTCTGATGAAGATAATCATCCATACGACATCGATCATATGATCATGTTGAAATTTCATGTATGGAGCGCTAATGGTTGGTTTAGCATATTTGATCATTGACCAATATGGAAAACGGCCCGACTTTCCGCGCTCTTAAGCAAAATCACTACGATAGATATTAAGTAAATTTGCTAACTTTGCGCCGTTACAATTTATAATCGTGATATCGGTATCAAAAATAATTTTTGATCATTTATCGGCGATTTGATCAAGATCATGTTTGATGGATTTAATTTGATTAATTTTGTCGTTGAGATCTTGCTGCGATTTGATGAAGTCGCTGAGAAGTTCGTCAAATAGTTCATTTTTGTCCATGATGATACGGATTTTTGTGGTTCAATTTTGACATTAGGGGAATTTTTGTACCCGCGATATGTCATTATGAGGTTTCTATCGTCGATGTTGAGTCGATCCATTTTCATAATAATAATAAATTTATGTACCGACTCAACATCACGTTCAAATAAATTTAATTTGACAAAATAATTATTACTGGGGCCAATTCAGCTGAGTAATTTTTCATTTGATGCGAAATGCGTCATTTCAACGAAATAATGTTTCATTTACTGCAGACCGCAGCGATTTTCAGCGAAATATTATTACTTCATCGTGGAATGGGCCGGCCGTTGTATATGTTTAATACGAAGATTTAGTCCAAAAAAGCAGCAGAGGGGGGCGAACCCTACAAGTTGCATTCGAGCCAAAAAAAACAAACAAACGTAAACCAAACCGCAGCAGCAGAGGGGTGGACTTCATTTATTTGATTATCATGTGCAAGATATTTATTATAATTAAAGCAGACAGAAATAGTGTTTTGTTTTGATTAGCAGTTTGTTTTTGGCTTAATTAGTTGTAATACATGTATTTCGCGGGGGAAAAAAGTCTGTTCATCCCCTCTGCTGCTGCGGTTTGGTTTACGTTTTTTTTTTGGCTCGAATGCAACTTGTAGGGTTCGCCTCCTCTTCTGCTACTTTCTTACACCTGGCTACTGTCGCATCCGAAGTATCAGTTCTAGCAACTTTGGCACAGTTCATTGTCACTTTAGTTCATTGAAATCTTCATCATTTTTCCGTTTAACCCCAAAATACTTGTCTAAATTTGCAAACGGCATTTTGTCCAAGTCTCTTGATTTCGAGTTCGCAGGCAATATTTATACGGCTACAATCGGAAATGAAATCAATAACAGTGATCGTACTGGGCTTCGCCAATGTCGCAAATTGCGATTTTGTTTTCCTTATTGGCGACAAAATATACCATCTGGCGATATTTTTGGCGACAACATTTTTGGCTGATAAAAATATGTATATACAGTCTTGGGTTTGGAGTGGAGAAATTCAAAGGCACCATGACAGGAAGCCGCAAACTTGGATATAAAAATGCACTGGAATCTATTGTTACATAAACAAATCCTTGTTTCATATTGACAAACCACCCAAACAGTGCATTGTTATATCATAATCCGCTCATGCTGATATCTGGCCTTGGTACTGTATGCTGTAATATAATCAAAATAGCCATGCAACTGACTAGCTACAATTGACCACCTCTGAGGGTGGGAACGTGAAATGACTACAGTCGACCAGACGACGGCAATTTAAAAACCAAACCCCCCCTCAAAAAAACCCCCAGAAAAAATAGTTTTGCTGCAACTTCAAAGAAAACTGATTACCTCTGAAGCACCGATATATACTAAGGAAATTTACACCAAAAAAAATTGTCTCAATGTTCTACAATTGTTTAATGTTGCCGCAGCAATAACAAACGGGTATTTGTTTGGTCCTTCAAAGGGAGCCTTTAGTGGCGCCTTCAATAACACATGCACCTTCATCAAAGCAAGCCGGCGACCTTTGATCAAAGAAGTCAGCAACAAACTAAAATAGAAGCATAGCTTCAGTTTTCATAGTGATTAGAACATCTTTATTCTGCCGCGAAACTTTCCTGTTTGCAACAAAAACGTGCGTAAGGAGGACTCCTGTGTGGGTGATTTTCTGCGTCCCAAATCAAAAATTTGCGTCCAAATACGCGTAATTAAGCGTTTCCGAGATCTCTGCCGGTTTGTCTTGAGCATCAAAGCTGCGGTGGCTATAGGAGATCAAATGGTGACTATTGATGACATATAACTCTGTACCCATAACCGAGTGATTCTGAGACAAGAACTGCTTCATTTTCTCAGAGAACCACAGTTGCTGACGACAGATTTGAACTTCGCATGATTTAATTTTCTATTGTGCCAAGTCGCATCTTCGCTAAGCAAGGTTCCGATTTGATGACCCTATCTACTGATAGATAGGGTTAATACATTGGAACCTTGGCTAGCGAAGATGGCCAAATCGAAGCTCGAGAAGAGTTGTTCCAAGCTTTCCGTACTGACTCAAGCGAAGATGGCTTCCTATTCCCATTCGAACCAACCGTTTCAGGACGCCATCCTTCAACCTGATAAGGTAACATGCCTGCCGTGAAAAATAGTATACTGTGAGGCGCCGTAGCGGACAAAAGCTGGTCCAATGAGAAAGTTGCAGCTGAAATTTCGATGTCGTTTGTCGAGAAATCCAATATCACGTGTTGGATCAAATTGCATGTCCTTAAAGTTCCATTTTCTACATCGAGATTTTAGATTTTATATGTGGAATTATACAGTGATGGTTTAAAGTTCTATTTACTATGTCGACGTTTTACAGTGTATATTTTGAATTGCACAGCGGTGGTTGAAATTTCAATATCATATGTCCAGAATCCCTAATTCACACGTTGTATCTAACTATTTGTGATAAAAGTTCTGTTTCATATGGCGAGTAGTTAGATTTCATCTGTTGAATTTCACAGCAACAAGAAGCAGCCTCCTTGTTTAAAAATAACGCGGTCCGTTCACGAGTGCGACCTCTAGCGAAGAAATTCATAGTAAATCTCGACCTGAGAATGTTAACTTTCAAACCGTAAATGCATGAAATGTAATGGAGCGCCATAACTGAATAAACGAATGATTTATCTTAATACTCGATATTATTTTGAATTGTTAAAGTGGACATTGTGTAATGTTACTTTTAACACCAACACATCATTTCACCATATAAAAATAAAAATTCTGACAAGCACAATAAAAAAGTCCAACCACCGCTGTGTAATTCGACAGATATAGTCTAAAAACTTGACATACGAAATGGAACTTTCAGCACAATCATTGTGATTCAACGTGTTAAATTGAAACTCTCGACATGTGACATTAAAATTTCAACAACCGCCGTGTAATTCAGAAGATACAATCTAAACTCTCGACATTGGACATCGAATTTTCAACCAGCGCTGTGTAATTCAACAGATGAAGTCTAAATACTCAACATATGAAATGGAACTTTCAACATAAACTCTTTGAACCAATACGTAAATTAGGAATTCTAGATGTATGACATTGAAATTTCAACCACCGCCGTGTAATTCAAACAACACAATTTAAAAACTTGACATAGAAAATATAACTTTCAACCACTACTGTTTAATTCAACAGACACAATCTAAAATCTCGACCTAGAAAATAAAACTTTTAGGACAAGCATTTTTGATACAACACGTGAAATTGGAATTCTGAACATAGGACATTAGAATTTCAACGGCAACGTTCTGATTGGATCAGCTTTTTCCACTACGGCGCCTCATAGTATTCATCAAAGTATTTCTCCTTCCATGAATATTATATACTTTTTATCTTTCATAATTTGCGCATTCACAACAGAACCTGCTGCATCAATTCACCAGAGTATCCATGGATTTTAAACAAGAAATATACATTATACATTGTTTTAACTGTATTGTTTACATAGTTGAAACTATAGGCATCCATTAAAAAAAATAAAAATAAATGTGTGATGAGATGTTATGAAGCTTAAATCGAGTTTTGTATATCTAAGGGTAAAATGCTGACCATCGTTACGACTGGCCAATGATTTAAAATACTCAACAATTCCTTTACAAATTAATTGATTATATTTGATGTCATCACTGAAACTATCAGTTGGATATTCACACCATCGACAGAACACAGTGTAGGCGTTTTACTTGAAGTGTCCATTTGGCTTCCTTTAGTATAGATTAAACTACTAAAACAGTGTGTGTGTGTGTGTGTGTGTGTGTGTGTGATTTGGATTTTTAACATAGCTTTAAAAAAATTTCAGTCATATCACTACGACATCTGCAGTGTGACATTATATAGTGATGCACAGGGGCATTATGCTGCAGACATGTAGTACGATGTCCCACCCAGTCACATTATCCTGACACTAGGCCGACCAGTCCTAACACTGACATCTTAATGCCGAGCGCCAAGCGAAGCAGCTGCTAGTACCATTTTGTATAAGTCTTTGGTCTGACTCGGCCAGGGTTTGAACCCGAGACCTCCTGCATCCGAGGCGGACGCTCTAACCTTGTAGAATTGCATTGTAACATTGCCAGTTTGGTGATACAGTTGCAACAGTTGTCTTCTGCGAATCTTGAACACTATCTCGGGATGATTTTAACATTGTGAATCACTCGTGGAAATTCTCTTTCTCAAAACTGCAATGGTAGCCACCAGAATTGTTTATTTTCTTTTAAATATGAAATTTCAGGAGTTACAATTGCAAAATTATGAGTAAAATAACGTTAAATTCACTAATCATGGAATGTTTTCAACATTTTAGAAACATAAATTAAGCATTAGCCATTATAAATCAATATGAACACCATCGTATCCTTTACACGCTGAAATGTTCTATGAATCTGAGATTACAAATAATATATAGATGAGAATTTTTGTCCGCAATTTATACTTTGTGGGCCCATAAGTTCTCCTGATTCTCCCAAAACGATCAACTTCAACCGAAACTCTGTGCGTAAAAACTACTTTTTATGAAATAGACCAATCCGTGCACATTCTGCTAAATCGTACTGACCAATAAACCGTTCCTTCTGGGATGACAAACCCGCAAACTATAGCAATGTACAAAGTACTTCAAATGATTTGTGGATTTTTTTTTCTTCAAGAATGCGTGTGATGTAAAATTGATGTACGTCTGTTGTTACCTCGTAAGACCACGTTCCAGATATATCCAAATATGCTTTTGAAGTAAGCATAAATAAATTTCAAGCTGCGAATTCGAAGAAAAACAAGAAAGCTTTAAAGTTTTTTTTTTTTTTTTTTTTTTTTTTTTGTGAGCCCAAACGAATACTTATTTTTAAACCAATACATTCCAGTTTCATACAACAATTTTATTCCAGAGCGACAAGCCATTATTTCTTAATTAAGAAGATTTCACCTACAATTCGGATTTTTCAGATCAAAGCAGAACAATTCAGGTACCTTTTTTTTGCACACCTTATTGTTTTCATACAGCTTCCACCACTTTTTGTAGCGCCCCGGTATGGGGGGGGGGGGGCACTTGCCTTCCCCCCACTCCCACGACCCGGATTTCACCTCTCAAGATGTGTTGGCGTACATCCGTAAAACTTAATAGCTGACCACTACATATTTGCCACCCATACCCCCACCACCAATAATTCTGCGGGTGCTGCCCCGGGTGCCAAGTGGTCCAAGGCGCTCGCACTTACGTTCACTAATATCTTCCACGGTCCGCACGAGTTCAGTCACAGCTCGACCTATGTGGGTATGTGACAAAGTTTGACAGTGGCTTCCCATAGGTCGGTGGTTTTTCGAGGGTTCTTCAGCCACCAGATATACTGGTTGTCATGTGCTCAAAAAATGGCGTTAAACCCATAACACCAAACCAAACCACCATTTCGTTGCTCAAACCAACGCGGAATTGCATAACAAATTTGAATGCTCCGCAACTGTTACAGTACAGTCGTTTTGCAGCAGCCATAGTTGATATAATGCGTTAAAGCGTTATGTTGTTTATTCGGAGACTGACTCAAGTTTTCAAGGTCAGTACACCCAGGAACAGCCCAAAACGTGTATTTGGTATTTGGGTGAAAATCCTCAAAAATCTGCTCAAACACGATACGGGCGTCTTATTGTGTGTACACAGGTTCGGTAGAGCAAATTTCAAGAGGATTACAGAGTACTGGATTCATTTCACTGTAAGAGCTCCGGCGCATTCAGGTTGGTCACCCTATTCTAGATTGTTTTGAGCAACAATGTAAGATTGTACAAATAACCTTGCGATTCTGAGATGAGAAAAATGTATCAGTGTGTCAGAAAATAACTGCATCTTTCAGGAAGTTTTAGTTCGACCTGAGATGACCTGTCTCTCTCCCAACCTCCTTCCCCAGTCAGTAACGTACTAACCCGGGGGGGGGGGGGAGGGGGCGGTTGCTCCGGGCACCAGAGGTCTTGGGGCGCCAAAACCCATTTGGGCCTTTATAATCGCCCCGGGCGCCATTTACCCTTAGTATGCCACTGTCCCCAGTCGCGCCGACACGGCGAGAACGTTCCGAGTGAATCTGATTAAAGTCAGATCTCCACTGTCCTACGAGATCTGATTTTAATCAAATTGCGATTGAATACAACCCGTTGCATAAATTAACTTGTGATCGGCGATTTTTTAAAAAATAACAAATGTCATAAGTCTACATAACCAAATTAATTGTAAAGAATTTAATTTTAATAATAATTCATCTCTCTCTCTCTCTCTCTCTCTCTCTCTCTCATCCGAGTGAGAGAAATAAAAAGAAATTCAAAGTCATAAGATGAGAAGAAACGTTATTTTTTCAGTTAAACGGTGTATTTGATGCATACAAATATTAAAATCATCGCAGTAAGGATTATCTTTCATTTATTTCGATCGCCAAGAATCGAAGGAAGAACACATAAGCATGGCAGTCAGTTTGGGGAGCTCAAAACTTATTTTTTTAAACTAAAATATTTTAGTTTCATGAAACAATTGTACTCCAGAAATTGCATGCTATTGTACTCTTGATCAAGGATAATCCATCTGTGATTTAGATTTCCCAATAAAATAAGCACACTACTCACCTTTTCTTCTTACACCTCATTGGTTTTTTTTTTTTTCGGTTTCTGCCATCTCATTGCTCAAACCGACCCGTAATTGCATGACCAAAATGAATTCACCTTATTCGTGCAGTACAGTAGAATCAATTTAACTCTTGTGGGATTTTTTGAGGGCTGAGATTTCCATATATATATATATATATATATATATATATATATATATATATATACCTAGGGTTTAATTTTCGTGAGCGGAGACTTGGGTAGTTTGGGGAGGGTGTCATATCCGGCTTCCAAGTAGGTTAAACAAATATTCTTGCTCAGTTTTGGAGAAACAAGAACGCAATATCTTCATTGTATTAGTTGTAAAATATAATCTTAAGGTAAAATAAAGGGAAATATGGTTCGAAAACAAATCCCCCTCTCCCTCCAGCGGATAAATAAAACTGTTGGCTCCTAACAGGAGTATTTTTTGCAAGCTATTTGGTGGCCGTCATTTTTTTAAAACCAAAAACCTCAGGCGCCCAGTCAGACGTTCCTGCTTTATTGTTGAGTGATATGCAACTTATAAAACATTTAACTTTCTGGATAGGGTGCAAGGAGGCTGGTATTTTCTTTTTTTCTGATTGTGAAGATATTTTTTAATAAAAATAAAACTAATATGATCGAAAGAAGGGTGTGTGTGTGTGTGTGTATATTCTGTGTACCAATCAGAGCATGAGCAGTTTCTGCAAGGTATTTGGGGCTAGAGATGCTTTCTTTCAAAATTATTGGGACTTTCCACCTCCACCCCCCATCCCACCGAAAAATTAAATCGTCGGTCCCTTATCCGTCATCTCTAAAATTACAAGCGAAAATTTTCGCTCGCTGCGGCCTTGCATTTAACTATGTAAAGTGAAAGGGGATGTGGATTCTAGGCACTAGTTATGGTAGGGAAATAGAACATACATAAAGAATGATACAGAGACAGTTTTATTTTGAAATGTGTAGAATTTGTATCGTCCCATCGCCTGTCTTGACGAAGCGTCGAAAACTCAGTTCTCAAGGGAACGCGTCTATCAGTGAAGTCATGGCCATAATGTTTATTTACACTGGTCAAGACTTATTCATATGGACAGAAACGAAATTATCGACTATCTTAGTATCAGGAGTAAATTGAAACAAAAACACATACCATAAAACCCAACTCCATTTTGTTCATTCTCTCTTTTTTTCCAATCAGTAATTCTTTATACAATCCTTACTAACAACTCTGATGAGCAAAATCCATTTCACGCCACAACAGATCTCCTAAAAGCTACTGAATTAAGAGTTTAATGTCTGTTGGTTTTTTTTTTTTGGTGGTGGTATAAACTGTAAACTGTCAGTTGCCCACTCATACAGCAAATAACGCCCGAATCTTCATTCAGCGTATTAATACTAGTGTAGTAGGGTTTCTGGTACGAATGCTGGCTGATTCGGACCATGGCTGGTTCGGCCCGTGGATGATTCGGCCCAAATTATTACAGGCTGATTCGGCCCAAATTACAGGCTGATTCGGACCATGTGAAATACTAAAAGAAAAATAATGGTACACACATAACTGATTTATTTTAGTAGTTATTGCTGTTTTTATATGCATATTAAGAGAATGTAAAAGGTTCATAATCAGCTCTTAAATTTACATCAGATTGAGCAGCAGAGGAGGTAAACAGTCCACTTATCTGAATTGTCATTTGTCTAAAAAGTGAAGCTTCCTACGAAAATAAAATCTCAAGGTCGATAACGTTAAACCAAAACCTCTAACTGACCATGAGATTTCTCTAATTGGGTTAGCTTATCTCGTTACTTTATCTCCGACTCTTTGGTATTTTTTATGGTGTGTTTCGTTTACTCGCCGGGTCACTCAATTTTGGTCGTTCACCTCCTCTGCTGCTGTAATTAACCAAAGATTTTATCCGGACCTTTACGATACCTAGATCTTGGGTCGTGTAAATTTATTGTTATAAATCCGAACGGAACAGCTTGTGCTTTTGAAAAGAAGTTTTTAAACTTAATCATGTCCATATCCCCTGAACACCAAGTATACTAAATATTTTGTAAAGTATAATTATCTACTCCACTGAACACAACTAAAATATTGCAATTGTCTCTGATCACTTTAGGTATTTGTGTATATCGCTCAGTAACATAAATCACGTCAGTATTTTTTGTGTCTGCCTCTGGAAAATATCCGAGCTGGATTTGATTGTTTGTCCAGCATCACATCATCATATACTACGAGGTTATTAATAAATCCATCGAGGTCATCTACAGATGGGGCTTCATCAATATCGGTGATAAAATCAATAATATCGTTTCCGTCTTCGTCTAATAATTTTGCATTATTATTAAAATCTTTAAGTACTTCATAGCATCGTTAATCATCTACAGATGGTGCTACTAAATATGATTTATTCCACTTGAGCCATCGCATTATCAAATTAAGTAATAATTGTGTCTTACCAGATCCAGATGGGCCTATTATTATTATTCTAATAGAGTTTGGTAGTGCTGGATGGTGCCTTACTGGTTCTTGTTTTCGTGTCGCTGAGAAGTCAATTATATCCATATAATAAATAATATGAATTTATATTGTGTTAGATGCAGAGCACCCACCCATACCAGTGGATTGACAACTATAATAACAAAAAATGAAAGACGTGCAATTACAGACAAATGTGTAAAATGTGGCACAAAAAAATATAAATTTATTCCTCTTGACTTGTCAGTCAAAGGTGGAGATGTCGCTGCTTCATTAGGGAAATTACCAGGAGCTCCATGGGCTAAATACCCTGGTGAGAAACATCTTCCTGGATATAATTATTGTGGTCCTGGAACTCGACTTGATATCCGACTTGATGATCAAGATCAACCGCGACCTGGAGAGTATCCAATAAATAAGATTGATCAAGCGTGTCATGTTCATGATGTTGCGTACAAAAGCAATGATTTAGAACAACGGCATCTCGCAGATGTGAAATTGATTCATGCGTTAAATTCTATACCTGATAAATCTCTCAGAGAAAAACTCGATAGTTTTCTAATAAAAACTGCTATGAAAGGGAAAATAATGCTAGGGGCTGGTAATTAATTATATAACTATTATAATGGAATCTGTTTATTATAGCCCAAGAGGATATTGGAGAGGCAGAGCAGCGATTAGTAAACTTGCTGAAGTAGCAAAAGTCTCACGTGCTGTTGCTGCAGCGTGGTTAGCACGACAGGCAATATGGCAAATTTATCTACCACCACCTAAAAAAATTCAGTATACACATTTTGATGTCAATACTCCCAATGAATTTCATCAAGCAGATATTTTGTTTTTACCACATGATACTATTAAAACTGGTAGACGTCAATCACGCACATACAAATACGCGTTAACTATCATTGACGTTGCAAGTAGATATAAAGAAGCAGAACCACTGTCAACAAAGACAGCAACTGAAGTTGCATATGCGTTTGAACGAATTTATCAACGAGGACCTTTGCGATGGCCACAGCTATTACAGGTTGATCCTGGTAAAGAATTTCTTGGTGCAGTATTATCGTTGCTGAAAAAACATAACGTTAAAATCAGACGAGGACACACTGAAATTCATCGTGATCAGGCAATCGTTGAACGATTTAATCGAACACTTGCTGAGTGGTTATTTGGATATCAATATGCAAAGGAAATATCCACTGACTTTAAGTCCGGGGAGAGATCTCGTGAATGGTTTGCAAGGTTACCAAGTGTGATAGCTGCGTTGAATAATGAAATTACTCATACATCTTCTATGAAGCCTGCTAAAGCAATTACAAAGAAATATATACCAATACAACGACGTGAATCTTCCTCTCAACCAGTACTAGGTAATGTGACTGTAAGATATTTATATGAACCTGGTGAACTTGAAGGCGGTAAAAAAAGAGCAAATGATCCTATCTGGAGTGTGACTACACATAAAATTTCTAGCGTGTTTAGATCCACAGGTAGACCTGCAAAATATACTTCTGACGATAACACGCTACCATATCAACTGAGATAACGTCGCTATAATCATATTTAGTATGCCATAATCCACTGTGTCCGTATTCGATACAACTTTTCTGGGCATCTTCAAGAAATTCTAATCGTGTCGGTTTCCATGAATTTTTCTCCTGAGCAAAGTGAGCAGCAACTGATGGAACGGTAAAACAATTATTCAATAATTGTCCAACCTTGACATCGTGAGAAGTATATTTTAATGCAAGATTTTTCATTTCTTCATGAAGAGATTCTGTACGATAAATATCCCCACCAGGCCGTACAAACTGATCGTAATTTACGTCGTCGGAACTTTGAAACAGCCAAACGGATACAGGGTCACTTTTACTGATATTTCTGATAAAATCAAATATATGACCCTTATAAAATTTAACCATTCTGTCTCGTGGAAATATTGTTACTGCCACAGTCCATGCGTGTGCGTTATGATCAATAATATCTATCGAAGCTCCTCTTGATTCATATTTTGATTTATACAAAATCTCTCCGGTTAACGTCTTCACTGTTATTGGGAATTTTAATTTCCTTCCCAGCTCACCAACGTCGCTGATAGACGCTCCGGTATCTTTAACTGCTTCTGCCCACGTATTTATTTTTTTTACGTCGTAAATTCGTTAA
>JAECUM010016665.1:0-73814 GCA_016617855.1 Megalonaias nervosa
TATATATATATATATATATATATATCTTTTTAAATTTCACTCGATTATGCCAAAACACATTCCACTGTATATATCTTCATTGAAAATTGACTTATATACCGTCACTGTAATCATTTCATATTATATACCTATAAAAATAGAACTTCAAAGTACTATAATGTTCCTTGCATAAAAATGTTTTTACTTCATACAAAGATAGTAAAACTGACGTTCTTTATATTCAATTACAGAACCTAAGAATGCCCATACGACACCGAATCATTTAGATTCCGTATCAACAACCATGAGCCTAGACACGTCCGAAAACAAACCAACGACTGATCACAACTTACCACCTCCTACACATTCGAAGTTAACAACCATGAGCCTAACAAAGTCCGAAAACAAACCAATGACTGATCACACCACACCACATGCAACACATTCGACGTCAACAACCATGAGCCTAACACCAGCTCTTACTGGTAAGTACTATTGCAAACAAACATGTCAATTTGTAAACATCTAAATGTTAAAACGTTCAGAGAATATATTACGCAGGGAAGATACTGAGACACTTGCTGTCGTCCCTGATTCATTCGTACAGGAATAGGTCAGCATAATTTTTTCAATCATTGACAGTCACCACTTGCAGATTAGTGATAATGCATACCCCCATCATATGTTCGTTGTTAGTTGTATACATTGATAAAAATGGGTTGTTCTTACAGTTATTAATTGCTCTCGACTAAATCAAGTGAAGTAGGATTTAAAAGAGTCTTTTCACGATATATAATTCGTAATGGTACGAGCTTGATCTAGAATACTGTATTTGAAGACTTTGGAAATGGACTTAAATTTGTTCTCTTCGCTTTACTACTGCATTGCATCAGGGAGTTTGTCCAAGACATTTCGTTTGTAACTGGATCAGTGAAATTAATCCCAATCGCAAATACACTAACGAGATAACGGTAAAAGAGTTTTGTCAAACTTCCAATTTTGTCTTCAGTAAGAAATATGATTTTTTATGAATAACTTATATGTCAATAAGTAAAACAAATATATGACTCTCTTTCATAGGCAGTGTTTAATTACTATCTCTACGAAGTAAATATAACTGTGAGAAAGCAATAGAAAATTATTATATTTTGGCCCTTTAGTTTCTGCATCCGTTTGCTTCACACCATCTACCTCAAACATAAATCACAACAAATTTAGACAAATGTTCCGTAAATGAAGACCCGGTGTACTGGCGGTTGCAAAGAACGGGGTGTTATTTTACGCAAACTTTGTAAGTTTTAAAAATTGTTTTGTTGTATTTAAAGAGAAAATCAATTTAATAATTCTATTATTAACACTTCATTTCGCCTTTTATTTCAAAGAGACTTTTCACAATATAAACATTAGCTTGCACAGATGAAGATTTGTGCTAAAAGACAGACGAAGACACAACCATCCTACGGTAAGACATATAGACTTTTAAAAAATTGAAATGTTATCACTCATCGCATATTAATTTATTTCATAAATGTCAGTCCCTCACACCTGCAAGAAAGCGGCTACCATTAGCACTTTGGGATATGGAATCAAACAAGCGAATAATGCGGCAGGAAACTGTCATCCGGAAACTCCTGATCACATGGCACCAGAAGCTTTGGTTATAAATATGTGCAACGTTAATGGTCATTCTGAGAGCTGGACAAGAGGACAAAATGTAAGTTTTTTGCATATATAACGTAGAAGAAACATGTATGTTTTAAGTAATCTTGATTTCTGTTAAAGAAATTACTGCAACAGATGGCGACATATTGCATGAAACGCTTTGTATTTTAAAACAATGGATCCAAGGCCAGACACATATTGCGTCCAAGTATAAATATAGAGTTATTTAATTGTGGCATTTATTCTCGGGATTATAACCTTTCTTCTGCAATTTATCTCTTTTCCCACCACCACTCTGTCTTAGTTCTTCTTGATGTATATATTTAATCAATATAATTAGCATTAAAAATCACTTTATTCGCAAACGAAAACTTTTCGTCCGTATAAAAAGAAAACTTTTTGTCGGTATTAAAAAACTTCTTGCCCGTGTTAATACGAATCTTCCCGTCGGTATTAAAAAACTTCTATCCCGTCTTAATACGAATCTTCCCGTCCGTATTAATACGAAACTTCCCGTCCGTATTAATACGAAATTTCTCGTCCCTATTAAAAAGTAACCTCAGAATTCCTAAATGGCTAGTGATCTGACCAGCACAACAGTAAACGTTTGTGTATCAATCTGTTCGTCGTGAAGCCGGAGAAATATACAGTTTTTATTGTCATTACTCAAGGTGATGTCAGCATGTGAGAGAATTCCCCTATACACACCAGTCGCCACATTCTTTGATGGGAAATATTCCAACCAAGGAGGACTTTCCGGAATATTCGTCGGTTGCTTGGTAAACGGTTTTAAGGTGACCAACTGGTTTGTACGTGATTTGAAATGCATACTTAATATAGTGAACCGCAAATTACAGCCAAAGTCAGACTCAACATGCAATCAAGGTATCAAAACTTAGGCTCTGGATGCATATTCATTCACTCCGGTTTTTATACAGTCCGTTTCAAACCGTAATGACCCACTCTAATATCTGTTTTTTATGTTGATATCATGAAACTCAAAAGGATAAGATTATTTAATTGAAAGTTCATTTTCACTCTTCTACATCTGTAGGTATGTGAGTTTAAAGCAAACGGCAAATTAATGCCGCACCTAAAAGTAACGTTTTTGCATCAACTTTTCGATTTCTACAGCCTGATACCATGTAGTCGAATGGACATGTTTATGCCTGATATTGCTGACTAAATAAAGTATGGACTTTGAAGAGCGGTTTTTAAACCATTGACACTCTTGCAGTAAATTGTTTTTTGGTGCTCATTTGCAATGTAGATAGTTCACGTTAGAATCAAAACAACTGATTCCTCTCATTCATCTTGTTTATGTTGCATATGTTCACGACATTATCCTTGTTTTGATTTATCACGACACTGTCATTGTAGTGATTATCCACAACATTTTAATGATATTGATATTGTCATGACTTTTTTGACATTGTAACGATATTGAGTTTTTTCACACTTTCCAATGTTTTGGGACTTCACGACATTGTGCTGATTTTGATTTTTCTCATTTTCACTATATTTATTTTTCACGATATAGGTTTGATTTTCAATTTTTTACAATATCATCATGGTTTAGATTTTTCAGTAGATTGTCATGCCATTGGCATTATATTCATTTTTGTGACATTGCGATGATAGTGATATTTCTCAACATTGTAATAATTTTGATTTTTGCACGATAAATTCATGATATTGATTTTTCACGACGTTGTCATGATATTCATTTTTCACATTATTATAATATTGATTTTTCAGGATATCGTCATGACTTTGACTATTCACGATAGTCATGATTTTGATTTTACACAACATATTCATGATAATGATTTTTCACGACATTGTCATAATACTGATTTTTCACTAAATACGTTATGATTTTGAAGAGTGTTTTTATTTGTTTTAGTTGATAGTTCAGGAGTGCGACAAGAACATAACCGTGATGCATGTAGTGACTGGAGGCCACTTCCAGCTGGATCCCGTGAATTACTCCATCATTATGTAAAAATGTTTATATAAACAGTAAACAATTGTTCTGACGGATCAGGGAAGAAAATTTGCGACTCAGATGTTGCTTGTTATATTTCATATGTTGCTATTTTTGCGAGAACTGATAGGACCATGTTATTTTTAAAAATACTGTCAAGCGTTCCAAAAATGGGACAGCAACACTAAACTAATTAAATAAGACTAAGTCTATATGTATTTAACCATAGGGTTTACGGCACGTCATCGCAATCCTGACTATATAGTTCAGAGCAAAGGCTAGTTATAAAAAAATAGCTAATTCAAGCATCTTTCCAAATATTCCCAGAAAACAAAACCTTTCCAACCAATTGTAAAGATCGAGCATGCGACCAAACACAAAGAAATATCATATTGCTAGAAAGGTATGAAAATCAAAGATAAATGCAAAACAGGCACACTTCTTAAAATCCAAACTCAAACGTGTTCCGTACGAACTGCAATCTTTCCAAAACCCAAAGTATTGATCAGTTTAAGTAGGATCACGGAATGCATCTCAAACAAGTAATTTACCTCCATATGTCATCTCTTTCGACATGCAGAAGTGAGCTTGATGAGCATCTTCTTTCTCTTTTACATATTTTTCTATTTGATATAATTATCAGATTATTTGTCGGTTCATATTTTATGCATGCCCTGTGTGGATCTATTTTCATATATGAACTTTCAGACTGACAGATTTATATGGATTCATTAGATGAATAGAAGTGACGAGTTCTAGAGCAGTCGTTATTGGTTATTGGCTGATTTTTATCTTTTGGCGCTAAACTTAACACGCATACACCAAATTAAAAAATAAGAAGGATGTTGCAGCAGCTGCATTATTTTCCACTACTGCACAAATATGAATAAAAGTTATACATGTTTTTTACTATTCTAAAGGAAACATAATCTAATAAAATCGCTACCTCGCAAAATCCCACTACTTCTATATTATGTTTGCGTTAAACACACTGCTTGTATTGCACTGCAGAAGAACATACTGCTTTTTTTGCAGGACACAAAAAGATACTGCTATGTTTGCACTGCGCAAAAACATACTGCTACTTTTACACTATACAATAACACACTGCTATATTTGCACTACACAACGCGATATTGCTATGTTTGCACTACACAATAACACACAGCTTTGATTGCACTATAAAAGAACAACAGTCCTAATGAAGTATTCATACACTGCACTTTAAAAAACATAGAAATATAGACTGCACCAGTAATGTTCGCATACCTATACATCACACTTAAAAGAAAAATTAAACCTTTTGGTGACCCAGTGATCAACTCATATAAAAAAAGTCACGATATGTCGCTTCGCAAATTCTTCATAAGCCTATAATGCATTTAGGGTAAAAACATTTCCAGCAACAAACCTGAAATGGTTAAGTAGTCTTTGATTAACTCACTCTAACCTTAAAGCTTCCTTGAGTTTCAGTGGCCGAGACTGTTAAATATGGGTTACTAAAATTAATAGTTCAGAAATATACACTACCTGAAACGATTACAATCAGTTTTCCACATCTCGAACAGGTACTAAAAACCGGAAGAAGACACAATGGTAGAAGATATAAAATATTAAATGCTATAAGATGTAAGAAGCAATTTCAACGGACGATGACGACAAGGAGAGAGATAGAAGAGAACGTGCGAGACTAAAAGACATTGGCAACGAGAACGGCGCAAGTAAAACATGAGAAACAGATTAGAGAAATAACTGATTTTAAAGAAACAATTTATTCGTACAAATGTTCAGGAGGCAATATCAAAATATTTATATTTTATATTTAAATGAGTTCACTTAGATAACGTAAATACTGTCGGTTGTAGGCTTTATTAATGCTCTGTGAAATTGAAGATATCAATAATCTGAGTAGGAATTTGATGAATCAATTGACTTATACGAAGCATTTCTAGGCTTGATTAATGCCCTGTGAAAGTGAAGATATCAATAATCTGAGTAGGAATTTGATGAATGAATTGACTTATACGGAGCAGTTCTAGGCTTGATTAATGCCCTGTGAAATTGAAGATATCAATAATCTGAGTAGGAATTTGATGAATGAATTGACTTACACGAAGCAGTTCTAGGCTTGATTAATGCCCTGTGAAATTGAAGATATCAATAATCTGAGTAGGAATTTGATGAATGAATTGACTTACACGAAGCAGTTCTAGGCTTGATTAATGCCCTGTGAAATTAAAGATATTAATAATCTGAGTAGGAATTTGATGAATGAATTGATTTACACGAAGCAGTCGTAGGCTTGATTAATGCCCCGTGAAACTGAAGATATCAATAATCTGAGTGGGAATTTGATCAATGAATTGAAGCAGTTGAACATAAATATATTGGAGCAGATTACGTTTTAGAAAACGCACATGTTGATCTGCTGAACATTTCCGATGAAGTGGAAAAAATGATTATGTTGATATTAAAGGTTTGTCAATATTTCTTTCAACCCACAAAGGTCAACATAAACATATTGCATTCATCTGAAGAATATGTCTAAAATAATTTTTCAACATGCAATAAATGAACGAACACATAAGGTCACGTTTCAAGGAATAGGGTTGATATAATGTCCGATGATGACTCAAATAACATAGACAAATGTTCATCGTTAACTCGAAGTTCCCTATATTGTTTATGATTAAATCAAATCTGCAGTGGATACAACTTAGGAAGAAGTAATTGAAATGTCAATATTCTACAAAACACGTATCTGAAGAATTAATCGTAGGTTCTGCAATTATGGAAAACGTTGAGCAAAATTTATGACAACCAACCATACCCAGAAATCGAATCAGCTGTTATGATTGGCACAGGTTATCTAGAGATAGCCTTCACTTTGCCTTCTATGGGCTTAACCCGACAGTGTCCCACAATATTTGCTAAAATTATAAAATAAGCACCGCAAAACTCACTCGATTAAAGATTGTTCGAATGTTTTCCAAGTGATCTTTCCAGTATCTTTGTATATGATGATGTCATCGTTGTAAGAGTCACAATAATTTTGATGAATGTAGTCATGTTCATTAAAAGCTAAAATGTTGAAGAAGAACCTTTCTATTGATAAAGTCCACCTGGAGCTAAAAATGCCTAAATTTCCGATGCTCTTTCCGTGAGTAGAATTTCAAAAGTTCAAACTTAGTGACAAATTTTGCATTTCCAATTTTTTCAATGCAGTCATCGATTCTTTACATTGGAATGGAGTCGACATCGGTGACACTGTTCACTTTTTTGAGGTCAGTACACACTTGGAAAGTAGTATCTGGTTTCAGCACAAGAATACATGGTGAGCCGCAATCACTTTTACTTGGTTTTATGAAATCATTCTCCAGCAATTATTAAATTTCTTTATTCAATCATTCCTGCTTGAGAGGATTCACCCTGTAAGAATGTTGTTTCACAGGAGTAGAATCTATAATTTAAACGCAATGGCAGATTGTATATGTTCATGTTGATACATCTGGAAACTGGTGCTCATATGTACGTAGGAGCTGTTTTAGTTACTATATTCTCTTAGCTGCATATATGAACGTTTCTAGTCAGGATTATTCACTTTTTCTGAATTCCGGAGATAGATTAAAACACAGTTGCTACAGTCCAATTGCATGTCACATCCTCATAGTGTGGGACAGGTACACCTAAAACGACTGAATGATAACAGGACTATCCCTATCAACATGCTATTTTAATACATGTATATGCCAAAGATGATTCTGTTTTTGCCCCCCAGGAGTGTTAAAGATAAAATTTTAAGTTTCTCACTTTCTTTGCACCTGTATACGGACCATAATACTTGGCTTTAAGAGGAATTTGAGGAAAGGGCAAGAGAGCTCTTTGCTGAAAACTCATTTTCTTTTGGGATTATTACATATCGTAATTTCATTTTTGACCCAGTGAGCTGAAGATTAGTTCTTGCTACATTCCACACTTTATACAATTTATATTTGAAACCAGAGACTTAATCTGCCAAGCCTATTCCTATTAAACTTTTAAGGGATACAGGATCTTCTCCTAGTCGTTTATTATCATGTGCATTGCCTTTATCTGAGGAGTGCTCGTCTGGTGAAATGTTTCTTATTAAGGGAGTAGAATGCGACTTTGTTAATGTTCCTCTTCATTGTGCATTTAAGTCTGAGGACACGTGACAATCGGAGCTGTGGTTTCTTTACCCTTTGAGGGTATTCGTTTATTAGTAGGCAGTGACTTAGCTAGAGATAGGGTGGGGTTAATCCACTTTCAACTGAATGCTTTATTTGGATCAAGAAGTTGATCCTATTGAAAAAAGTCCTGAATGGTATTCACCCTGCTTGTGCAGTTACTAGAGCAATGACAAAAAGAGCTCTTGCGAATGATGTTGATCACGAAATTATTGCTTTATCTGTCAAATTTATTAGTAATTCTTTTGATGAGGTCAATTTTTCTCCTGGTATGGAACAATGGCATGCAGCCCTATGCGCAACTCTGAGGAAGTACAACATCAGCTCAAACCTGGTGCAGGTTGTTGACCACTTCTATGACAAAGCCACCAGTCCTGTCCTCATCAATGGCAGCAGAGGAGATTGTTTCGAACAACAGTTGGAGTCAGACAGGGATGTATACTGTCATCTACTCTCTTCACCATTTTCCTGGAAAAAATCATGGAGGATGCCTTGCATGACCACAAGGGCACTGTCAGTATCGATTGAAGAACAATGACCAACCTTCGCTTCGAAGATGATATTGATGGTTTAGCAGGAGATGAAAAAGAACTGGCTGAATTGGTTGATCGCCTCGACAAAGCCTCCACAGCATATTGTATGGAGATTAGCGCCGTTAAAAACAAACCGATGACAAACAACACCAAGGTCATCAGTGCAGAAATAATGGTCAGTGGATAGAAGCTGGAGAGAGTCACAGGCTTTAAGTACTTGGGAAGAATCATCACAGATGAGGGCTCCAAATCATAACTACTTTGCAGGACTGCCCAGACAACAGCAGAATAACAAGGCTGAGACCGATATGGAAAGATACCAACATTGCTTTTGGTTCCATCTTTCTGTATGCTTGTGAAACATGGATGCTCAAATCAGATTTTCAAAGAAGGATTCAAACCTTCGAAATGAGATGCTGCCGCAAGATCTTGGGCATCTCATACATTGATCATGTAATCAACGAAGAAATCCACAACAGGATCCAACGAGCCATCGGATCCTATGAAGACCTCGTGACCACTGTAAAAAAGCGCAAACTGACGTGGTACGGTCACGTCGCAAGATTATTTGGACTGGCAAAAACAATCTTGCAAGGCACAGTGCGAGGGTGCAGAAGAAATGGCAGACAGAAAAGAGGTGGGGAGACAGCATTAAGGAGTGGACAGGCATGGGATTTGGAGATTCCCAAAGAGCAGTAGATAACAGGGAAAGAAGGAGAGAATTGGTTGTAAAGTCAGCTGTGGTGCCCCAACGACCTCTTAGGTTATGGGATTGATGATGATGATGATGATGATGATGATGATGATGGATTAATCAAAAGGTATCGATCACAGTGATCATCTTTTTACTACTCATTTGTCGTCTAACAAGAGCAAGATCTCGAGATCTCATGTTTTTTTCCGAGGGCTATTAACGAAACGGAGGCCACAGAACTACTGGTACATGATGTTTATCTAATTTTTTAAAATTTTATTCATGGCTGTAAATTGTACAGATTATCTTAGATATGATTTGTGATTAGGGCCTGTTTTAGGAACATTAAGAGGGTATAATTACATAGGATCTGTAAATATATACAGTGCTAATAACAATCTTAATACGAAGATTTAATGACAACTTTAGGTCAAATTCTGATTCGCTGATATTGATTGTACGGTCCTAGAACAACTAGGTGACTTTTCATTGGCTGTGCTAGGTGACATGAATGGGCAAGTTCGATATATATTTCAAGATCTGTCACGTGGAGTATGTTGTGAAATATGGTCCTAATAGAATGTGTATATAATGAGAGAAATGAGCCTTCAAATTTCGTTCATATTTTGGAATCATATTAATTTCTTATATTCCTGTTGTAAGTCTGCAGACGTGTTTTATGTTACATTTAGTTATTGTTCGAGAGTTACAACATTTGTTTGGACTGTTCAGTGGAAATAAGAAGTACTCATTATTTGGACTATAAATTATTATTTTGAAACTATTGTTAATTATTCACAGGAATTCTGAACAACGCCATTTTGACAACATCAAGATTCTTGGCTAGCAGTAAATTTCCGGTTCTGAAATTTTTATACGGAACTTTTCATTATTTAGGACTTTCATAGAACTTTATCAGGATTATTTTAGATTCACTTCATAAGAATGTAAGATCTCGCACATGTTAATTTCAAACTTTGATAATTAAGTTGTCTGTTTAGTTTTACAAAACATGTTGCTTTTGCTTCTTTCTGTTACTTAGGTTGTGACCATAGAGCCGTAACACATTTGTTGGCTTTACCTAATGATTATGTGTTATATACATTTGTATGATGTACTTGACCTTGTCCAAAAATGAGCATCACTGTGTGCCTGACCAGGAACATTTATGTCTAAAACAACAGAATATATAGCTAAAATTTTCTCTACGAGTGTGGATTAAATGCTGAGATCATTATTAATGTAAATACGTTTACCCGAACTTGAGTTGAGAGATACTGTCTTGATTCTGACCTTAGAATATTTTAGAATGTAAAACTCCATTAAATGACAGAGTATGTCCAGAAAATTTCAATTGCAAAAAGGTCAAGTAGAGGGTGTATAATCTCCTTAATCTAAAATTACTCATTCTTGCCTAAACATCTGAAGTATAATCAGTCTTTTTGTTGTGTTCAGGTTTTCACTTGGGTGGATGTATTTAGTCAAAATATTATTCACTCGAATTACAAAAATGCTATTGAGTGACTGAACGTAAATGATAAATTATAGTGAATTCAGAAAAGAACATTCGGATTATATTATTGTGATACATTTAAAGAGTCTTAGCACATTTTAGAGTACATGCACAGCAACACATTCAATATCAGAATTTGTTTCGAATACCACTGAAATTCCATTGGAACTTTATACATTTGGTCTTATGATAGAACTTTCAGAATTATTTCAAATTTAAGTCACAATACTATAAGTTCTTTGTACATTTTTACTTTGTATTCAAGGGAAATAAATCATTTGTTGAATTTTACAAAGCTTGTTGGTTTTTGCTCTTTTCCGTTGGTTAAAGACTTCTGTGTCATACCTTAATTTCAATTTGTTTTTATTGCGTAGCTACTTGTCGCTACTTTAAAAGCCTTAGGTAACTCACATTTGAAATCAGAGATATTGTCAGTCAAGAAGATTAATTTTGGAATGAATATTTGAAAGAAGTTTCTATTTTAATAACTTCAATGGTCTACGGACAGCATGTCCATAAGCTGCTTCAACTGGAGTAAAAGTGTTTCCGTAAAAGAAAACAACAGCAAATGGACACACTCATCCCAGTCATTTCCTGTATCAAATCAGTATGACCGATCCGTACTCTTCAAAGTTTGATGAAATCTTTCCAAAGCCCCTTGACATTCAGGCTGATAGGCAGAGTACTGAAACTGTTGATATGCCTCATTCATGCATAACGTGTTGGAAAATTCCAGTAATAAAATTTGACCCTTGATCAAAATGAAAAATATGGGGGGCCAACAACTGTTACAACATAATATCAAAGCTATTTCATTAGTTTTAGTTTTAATATATCTCCAATGCATTGCCTCAGGAAACCATGTGGATCGACACATTATGGTCAACAGGTGTTGGTTGCCTGACTTCGTCTTAGATATGAGACTGAAAAGGTCTACTAATATTCTGTAAAATGGTTCATCGTATGCAGGAACTGGTTGCAGATCAATCTAATATCTTTAGCAGGGACAACGAAAATTACAAAACAAAGTCAACTTAATATTCAAATTCAATTTGTTGTATCCCCAAAACGTTTTCAAGAAATTCAGATCCTAGACGAATCCTCAATTTCTGTAACAACTCTATGGTCTTTCACTAGGTAACAGAAATAAGCGAAACTAATAAGATTATTAAATATCAAGATACAGTTTTTTTCCCCTGAATATGAAGGTAAAAATTCGATAAACAGTAAGTGTTGTGAATTAAATCCCGAATAACCCAATCGTTCCATCAGAAGTCTAAAAGTATAGCATGTTCTGAATGGACTCCAGTAATCCTTAAGGCCCGTGTGTACCAAGAGTCTTATATGTCTTCATGTACCTATTCCTTGAATTTGATGATGTGCCATTAGTCTTGAATATACTGACGCACCAAGGTCGATGAGTACTTTATAATTCCAATGAATAATTTACGTAAATATCTCCTCAAATTATATCGGAACACAACTGTAAATGATTCCATAGAATGAGCTTCCAAAAACAATGAATAATTATTTACTAACTTTTCTTATATACAAAATGTCACGTGACCTATGACAAAACTAATTATTTGTAATGGAAACATTTCACTAATAGGTAAACGCGGTCAGACAAAGAATGTAAATTCAAGTAACATCATTCAGACAAAATGACAAATTCACGTAGGCCACAACTTTACCCTCGATCACAGACAAAGGTCAAGCACACAATATAAATTAAATCTACCTAACACTTCAGAATGTAAGAAAGAAAAATTAGTTAAAACGCATGTGTCTTTAATGTACTTTTGAAACAACCTGAAGATTTTGACGATTTGCTAACTTGCAAGTTCAGGAGTGCCAACTAAAAGAATGTTTGCTAAGATCGGGACGGGCAATCCGTTAAGACTACGAATTAGAGTTTGGCTTTGGTCTGTGTATTAAGTTCATGTGAAAATATAATAATATACACTTTTTGCATCTAACCCACAGTTGCATAAGGGATTGTCTATCAGATCTTTCAATCTAGAATGAACAATAGAGTACTTACGATCACCAGAAAATTAATAAAAAGGATCGGTATTGCTTAGCACGGTATCATGCTTTTTAGATATTTAAAAATCGCTTTCCAATTTGACATTTTTAGGCAGGGTAGTCCAAAAGAAAATAAGAGTTACCGACGTTGCGTTGATTATGTAAATGTATCTTGACTTTACTTCCACCAAAGGGGGAAGCGGTTCAATTAAATAACTTCGTGAATCATTATAAAATTTCCGATGAAAAGTGCAAAGTTTGTGAGATATTCATCTTTTCGAGAGAGAAGAGCAGGTGTATTCCATTTTAATATAGCGTGATTGGGCACTTCTGGTTAGACCTGTGACTTTATTAGCAGCCTCAAACTGAAAACTCTCCTCTATCTGAGCCTTCTTTGAACGTCCATCCCAGACAATATCTGCATATTCTAATATAGATCAATATAATGATAAATTAGTTATTATATGTAAAGCTTTCTACTTGTGTTTGATGAATGTTAAACATTTAAGCAATTTAGATGATTTATTGAAGAATATTGTCAGTAAGCAGATTCTAAGTGAATGCATTACTAAATGTAAGATCTGCATAATTATGATTGTCAACAAATGCAAGTGATTCATTTTGGAACTTTAATTTGGGAGAGTGCTGAAAAAAGCATTCTCGATTTTGCTAGTTTGAAGCTTGCCAAAGATTAGTTTGACCGGTTTTATAAAGCTTCTAAGGCGGCATTGTGTTTATATTGGATACCTCGCATGTTTCTAGAAGTGTTGGAGAGAACACTGTCGTCAGTAGAACGTCAAGTGAGACTAGGTGGATTATTAACAATATCATTAATATATGCAAGAAACAATGGCGGTTCTAGAACTGAACCCTGCTGCAATCCAGCTGAAACAGACTTTATTGTAGATCCTACGGTTTTAGTAGTAACAATTTTGTGTTCCGTCTGAATGTTAAATAGTAAACCAATTAATCAGATCTGAGTTTATTCCATAGCTCTTAAGTTTATGGATAACACCTTTTTCCAAAGAGGTTGAATTACACACCTGTCTTCTCCAAGATCAATAGCTTCACAAATGCTATGGTACATAACTATAAATTGATACACGGTTGATTGACTTGTAACAAAACCCGATTAATATTTGTACATAAAATCATTTTCGTTTAAGTAATTGTATACCTTTTAGAAAAGTTACAATATCAATGATTTTGCCTATAAATCTAAGTTAATAAATGGGACTGTAATTGGTGGGATACCTTTAACGATTTTTCGCGTGTGTTGTTAATACTACCGCGTTTATTCCAGAGAACAAGGAAAATTATGTCATTAAGAAATGTGTCGAATAAATTAAACAAAGATCGTATTACTGTTCCTGCTGCACTCTTTAAAAGATTGTGACTTATAAGAGAGAAAAGCTTTATTTAGTTGAATTAATCTTTAAAAGTCTATATGTCCATGTTCACTAATTACAATCGTTGTCAATGTGTTAATTGAGCGAAATGGTAATACCGGAAGAGCTAGATTGGTAACATTGATTTATAATAGCCATAGAAAACGAATTTAAATACTCGGCCTTCTCTAAATCGGAGGATGCAGTGTTCGATGTGTTATCATTTTGTGTGAATAGCAGTGGTTGTATATCGTGGGCTAATTGTTTGTTTAACTAAGTGTCGGATGTGTCTCCTATTACGACTCTATTGTCTTAAAATATGTATTGGAAAAAATGAGAAGCAAAATGCTTTTAAAATTTCAGCAAATAATTTATTTCCCAAGAATACAACGTGAAAAATGAAAAAGAAAAGAACTTAAGGTAAATCCCACACAATCACAGAGTTACTAACACAAGTCCCAATTATTAATGTCTGAACAAACTTTTGTAACCAAAAATAAATCTAACGCTGAAAGTGTTGATGTGCCCGTGTTGACCATTGTCGTGCAGATATGCCAACATTCTTTTCTTGGATTATAAAACTTACAATCCAACAATATATCCTTATTTGAATTTTCACTATAAAATTAAAACTATTTTCCAGAATATTTTGTATGAGCACCTTGTATTTCCAGTGAATAAATAATTTGAATAAATACATTCTAGCTCAAACGAAATACTGACATGAACAATGATTCTGCCTCAAGATCTTATGTCACGAATGAATAATTTCTAGATAAATAAGATTATATAGTTCTCTATTTGACCTCAGGTCACATTTACAATTTCCAAAAAAGTCTATTACCTAATGGAAAATTCATTCTGGAAGGCTACAAATGTTTAAAGTATACAATCTTAGTTACAATTAGAAAGGCTATTACTAAAATTATAGTATAAAATATTGTAAATACAATGTCCTTGACTCAGGACAAGATAATAGTCCTAATAGTTAACCCATACTCATTGGGAAAATATTTGTTATGTATTAGCTGTTTAAAAATAATAAATGAATCAATGATTTCAGGTCAGATAGAAGATGAAATTGATTTTGGACAAGGTCAGGAAAACATTACAATTGTCCATTGCACATAATGAAACAAAAAATCCTAACAAACAATGCAGATTGAATATACCTAACACTCCAAAGTCTTTTGAGTTGGATTGGAGAGTATCAAAATGCTCATAACATGTAAAATAATTCTGTTTGGCAAGTTGCTTGTATTGTTTACTTTACTTCGAACATTTTGTATTTAATACAGTCTCTTGGTTTCTTTATTCTGATCGATTCCTTTATCGATCGATCTCTCTTTGTCTCCAGTGTTGCTTAGCAGAGGGGTATCATACCAAGCGTTATCGGAAGGTCGAAACGTTGCTAGCCTTTTAGAGATACATCTCTCTACCATATCATGCATGGTGGATGTAAATAAAATTGTTTCGTCATTTATATCGGAGTACTGGCAAAATTTTTTATCAAGTCAAAGTTTATTTTACCAATGTATAAACTTCTGAAAGTCCTCACATTTTTAAAGCCACCCCCTCCGTTTAAAGCAAGAATTTGATATTAATATAATTTGGTTGTTCAATATATTGCCCGATGGTCACATATTGAATTATCAGTAGGAATAACTCCCGAATAAAGAATTACCATGTTAGGTCATACAATAAAAAAGTCGAGCAAGGAAGCTGAATGGAGCAAGGAAGCTCAGTGGGTGAATATTCTGGTAGGTTAGTTTACCAAATTGTTTAGTACCAATATTTCCCTAAGGGCTTTGAGATTGGAAATGTGCAAACCCTCAATTAGGTTGCTAAGAACAATCGGGTTTTCAAAAATGCCTAGAGCTCATTCTGTGCAAATATCAAAGGAATCCAATATTTAATAACGATCGAGACACACCTGCTTGTAAATGGCATCCATTATGTACATACATTTGAATCCAAAGTATTTCAATATTTCATTATTTTACAGGTATCTCTGTTACATGTTTGAATGCTAGATTGTTTTATTTTTATATGATTTGATAACTGTCAATAGAGTTATTAAGATGAGTCTTTGTTAGGGCCATAATAGCAAAGTCATATACACTTACAATAAGAAATTCAAGCTTGTATGGGATGGTTCTACTGATTAAGTGAATCCCAAAAATAAAATGTGCAACCTGCATTCTTGCTGAAAAAAATGAAGTTAAACTGTGTATATTTGATGTATTCGGCATCGGAATTGGAGGGACTTATATTCAGTTTGACTTCACCTGCTAGAAACAAAATTAAGGTAAGCCAAAATAAACGAAAGCATGGTGTAACATGTCCATTGTGTTCTTTAAACAAAGATGACATGACAGGGAACATATGAACTTCGCAAGCATGATAGGTATAACATCACCCTCTTGAAATATTAGAACATTTGTAAATTTAATGTTGCGGCTCACGTCTAGCTCGAAACAAGAAACAACCTGTGCAAAACAATAGTGCCACCCACACGATTGTATTACTCAAGATAGCACACAAAAGAGTGCAAAAATTGATATTTCCTATTTTGTTGAAGTTTGGGTTTGGCACATGAAACCTAGTGCTCGTGGGCTTGTAGGCTTGTTGGCTGGTCGTGTATTGCTCAATCCGATGATGTTATGCTAATGTGATATATTTTGGGATGCACAAAGTTATCTAGAATCGTTCCCAAACGTATCTAAATTGATAATCGAGTTTCAATTACGTATGTACACTTCAAAAAGAAAGAGTCTGCTTCGAAAAATAAGAGAAGTTAAACTTTGGAAAAGGATACGTTGATGCTGAGTATGAACAGAGGATAGAAGAGATTTGCAATTTACACCGCCACAACATCATCTGACCCTTCATAACTATCTTAATGCTGAGCTAGAATAGCGTATAATACCACGGAATTGTGTATTTTTAAGTTGTTTTTTTTATTATAACACAAAAGGTTTTTTCAAGGAGGGGTCCACTTCATGGGAGTAAAATCTTTAGCTGTAGAGGCATATGAAATATAAAATCTTATTCTTTCCGCTGCCGTGTTACATAATAGAATTGTTTGATATCTTGAATATTCCATTATTTATTCTAGATTTTACAGTCAGACATATGTCATATAACGCCATTTTATTAGATAGACAATAGTCTGTTTTCAAGTAGGTCAATTTATAACTGAGCAAACGAATTCAATTCATTTAAATATTGCAAGTATTAAAGGATGAGAAAATGTTCATGTTATTTATTTCTGTAAAATTCTTCTCGGATACAGATTCACATACGAACCTCGTTATTTATGATAATAAACTCGTACAGTAGTTACCATAAAATGATTTTCAATGAATTAATCAACTTCAATTGCACGCATGCGTAACGTACATCATGTAATTTGTACATGATTGTATCGCATATGTTACTCGGTTTTAGTTATTAAATTTTCAGCTGATTGATGGCTTGGCAGCTGTTTCCATGAAATGATTTACTATGAAATAATCATCTTCACGTGCGCGCATGTGTGAAGTACATCATGTCATTTTTACATGACCACGTCGCATGTGCTACACAGCTTTAGTCATTATATTATCATCTGAGCTGATTGATAGCTGGGCAGATGTTTGGCTGCTGTAGAGCTTTTGGTTGTTTGGTAGATGAGATCTGTTTGGCAACTGTTGAGCCGTTTGAGTAGTCTGAATCTATCCGGTCTGTTTGGCTGTCTGTAGGCTGTTTGAAAGCTGTAGAGCCGTTTGGATGTCCACGTTTAACCGTCTGGATTTGTTATGAATTTGGGAATGTTTATTTGGATGCGTGATTTTAACTGTAGCGCTTATAGCTTGGATGCCGTGTCGTGGTTCTCGGTGGGTTGGTGAAAAAATTACTTGCAGCTGTCGGTGATGATGTTGGCTCGGAGAGCTAGGGTGGTTATCTCGTGTTCACAGACCTATGCTTCGGGACCAACGAGTCTGCAGGGTACAAGGTACGCTCTTGAGGGGTGCTTCGACAGATGAGCAGTGGCGAGCCATACGTGGTGGCTCCCTGAACAACCGAAAGAGAGGTGGGACAGAAGAAGCTTTGTGGTCGCCAACTGGATGCCACAAATTACATGTTCTGTTTATGTAAGTGTATCACTATTTGAAAATCCAAATTTATACAGTATCACTATGAACTACTTTACGCAAACATGTATTGCTACCATTGTATAATATGTGCACATTTGCATTTAGTTCAACTGAACTCTTAAATGCATTGGAATCATGCAATGTGGCCAGAATTATTGCTATATTGTTTTACTGTTACTTTTAAAGTATATTGCCCTATTTTGTACTCTTCTGGCCTTAATTTAAATTTTTTTGTAAAGCTATATTTACGTTAGACATGTTTTTATTTTTAATAGTTTGAAGACTTCACAGTTTTCAAGCCTTTAAACGTTCTAGTTTAATAAATAAGTTAAGTTATTATACGTTTTAAAGTTGCTTTGCGTTGTTTCGTTGCAATCATTACACTGTGTAAAATATATTCTCTTTCTTAATTTGATAGAGTTAATTTTACAAGTGTTTCAGAAAATACAACTCATACGTTGAGGAAAGTAAACAAGTGTTTCAGAAATCTCAACATCGCTATCTTGAGAACCACAGTTTCATTTGTTTATATATATATATATATATATATATATATATATATATATATATATATATATATATATAAACAAACACACATATGAGATAAGGTGTTCTTCATATTATTCAATGTAAGAGCAAATCCCTAACTAAACACGTTTGAAAGATCTGCATTTTGGGCAAACACGTAAAACTATCAGTCGTCTTCATAATAAGTCAACAAACTTCCCTAACTGTATACTACCACCACCACCACTACTACAACTACTGCTACTACTCTACTACTTCCACTACTACTACTACTACTACTACTACTACTACTACTACTACTACTACTAATAATAATAATAATAATAATACTGATAATAATAACACTTTATTTCCTTAATCAAGTGTATTATAGTTTATATAAAAACGTATATTATAAAGACGCAATGACAGCTAAAGCAAATAAATCATACCAAATTTCATAAATTGTCCACTTCAGAAAAACTGGAATAATAACTTACTTTTATATTATACATATGGCTATTATTGTAGTTAGTTCCCGTGATCTGGGACTCCTCTGACGTCTTGACTACAGAAACAAGACAGTTCTTCCCTACATGAAGTGCAATGTACAAATCTTGGTAACCAGTAATGATGGAGAACAATTTTCGTTTATTCATTCAGACTGAACATAGCACTCGAAATTGGCAAGATTCCTTCTTATCCCAAGTTCAGGATTTGGTAACTGTCGAATATATTAAGTTACAAGGACAATGAAGTGCATGGATTTTTTGTATCTCAAATGCAGATGGTTCGATATTTTGTCCTTTTATTACCCACCGTCACATAACCTTTGAGTTTTTGAGCCCAACGTGGATAGATCTTTTCCTTAAGGCAAATGTAAACCATCCACAACGTTTGTTAACTGCAAATGTGCATGAAGAAGTTTTGTGTGGAAATCTACATTTCAACAGACGGTTACAAAGACAGGCAACCGAAATGAGGGAGTGACAAACGTATAACAAAATAAATAAGAAATAAATTCGAGGGCAAAATAAACCTACTATACCATTTAAAAATATGAACAAAAGAGACTGAATTCTATAACAAAGGCACACAAATGCAGGTCGGAATATTTTCCACATTACAATTAGTATAAAAATTTTGACGAATTATTTCCTTTTCAAAGCAAACAAACCATGTTTTGTCACCAAATCTTCAAACTAGCGCAATCTGTTTATGTAACAACATACTTTTGTGTTGAAACGACATGCTATTGTCAAGAATAATTTGAAAACCTTCAGAAATATACCCCTTGATCCTACACTGATTGTAGCAATATGTCTTTCATACTCGACATCAGTTTTAAATCAAATGTGTATATAATATTAACGGGGAGCGGGGGGCTTGAAAAAAAGGGAACTCTTTCTTTGTACCTCTAAATATTAGTATGTATATTTTATGTAGGCATGAACGTATGCATTTATACTTGTAGCTATGTATGTATGTATGTATGTATGTATGTATGTCGGTATTTATTTATTTATATATTTATATATTTATTTATTTTGGAAACACAGACATCGCCAGAAAATTGACTGATATATCATAGCATTCTTCCACTGGTGTACTACTACTACTACTACTACTACTACTACTACTACCACTACTACTACTACTACTATTAATAATAATAATAATAATAATAATAATAATAGCGTGTGATTGGGGGTGTATGTCGGGTTGGAATTTACTAGATAACCGGAAGCACATTACAGGTGCTAAAGTACTGAACGGTAAATGTAGCCCCGATAAAGACGCATGCCATGAGAGATGGGCCTAAAGAACGTGGCTCTGTAATCCGTTATAAGTTACCATATATATCTAATTGAGATACGTGAACTTTATGATTTAATTCTCTTAATTGCAACACAGTTAAATGTCTTTCTATTGTGTTTGTCTTCTAGCAGAACAGAGCTTTGGAAGACTTCGTGTTTTTGACTAATCTTGGCACAAATTCAATCATACAAAATGATTACAGACAATGACAATGGATATTATGTTTGATTCGTGGCAAACATTCAATAATAGAACATAATTACAAACATTTCCGATGAATATTTTGGTTGACTCTTGGCAAACATTCATAATACAACATGATTACAGATATTGCCGATGGATATTTTGGTTGACTCTTAGCAAATATTTAATAATACATGATTACAGACATTGCCGATGGATATTTTGGTTGACTCTTGGCAAAAATTCAATAATATAATATAGTACTTTGTTTTAATGATATGATTCTTGGTCAGTATATACGACCGTTGACTTGGGAATGGCGGATGATAAGTGACTTATAACGGGAAGGGATCTCAGTTTAAACCAGAACTGACTAAATACATCTTTGACTGGATCTGTGAATAAATCTATGACTGGGTTCGGACAGTACTTGCATGTTAGGCAAAACAATAAATGACGTAGTCTGAAGCTGGTACTGCCTCATACATGATATGAATTACATCATGCTATTCCTAGAAGTCATGGATGATGCAATCATAACTAAGCCTACATCACCCTGCTGAACAAATTGCCCTATATCAGCTCTAGAAATCATTCTGTGTAGTGCTCTCTTATTTGTCAGTGTTTGATTTTGCAAAGGGACACATTTCTGTTTAGCCAAAGTTAGCAGAGATGCCTCGTTCTTGTGTGCAAAATGCAGAAAACGTCTGCTATGTTTGCTGTAAAGTTACTTTCGCATCACAAATGTGCACTATAACCACTATGGTTAAGAAAGCCTAACACATTTATTTTGGCTGCAAAATTTGAGATCAGGACAAGAGTTGGGCCCCACACATATGCTGCAACACGTGTTAAACAAATCCTCGCCAGTGATTGAACAGGAAAAGGAAATCTATGCCATTTGCAGTGCCAGTGATTTGGAGAGAGCGATTGTTACTTCTTCATGGTGCCTCCAGTTGGGAAAGTTGTGTCAAAGAAGAAAAAATGGACTGTGCATTATCCAAACATTCCATCAGCTATACAACCAGTACCCAACAAAGAAGGGCTGCCGGTTCCTGATGCACAGAATCATTCTCACTTGAATCAGACGCGAAAGTGGAAGAGAATGAAACTTCTAGTCCTGAACCATCAATGACCCATATTTTCTCCCATCCTCCTCCTCTGAACCAGACCTCATAACACAAGGTGAACTTAATGACCTTGTCAGGGATTTGGAACTATTCAAAAGTAAGACAGCTGTTGGGATCCAGACTACAGCAGTGGATTCTCCTGGCAGGTGATGTTGGGGTTTACCTGTTCCGTGACCATCGAAAGGATCTTGTCCCATTCTTATCCATGGAAGGTGATTTTGTGTGTGTGTGTGTGTATATATATATATATATATATATATATATATATATATATATATATATATATATATATATATATATATATATATATATATATATATATACGCTTGTAACATCCGTTGCAATATCATCAAATCCATTTCCATCTGCTTCAATGGCTGCTATTATTTCTCTTAACTCCTTGTCAACTAACTGTTAAACAAAATCAGTAGAAAATGGCATTGAAAAATCATCGTTATCGGTCATTTTGCTCAACTATGTAGCAGATAAACGTCTAATTGAATAGGAAACTATGCATTTCAATACAAGACTATTGGAAATTGAATAAAAAGGTTTATCATTAATATTTGTTTGCAGAATTAAAAATTTAAAAGATGAAACAATCGTTTCAGAATGACCTATCTGTAATGTTTATTTATATTGGAAACAGTACAAAAACCGAAAGTAGTTCCAGAATTTATCGATGTGCAAAACTTCCAGATCAGTATCTCGTGACCGTTTGCATTGAATCATATTGCAGAAAATCTATTTCATTAATAAAAATATTGGAATTATTCTTTCATAAATATACACGCCGTGACAAATATTATCATGTCCACAAGTATATCCATATATCCTATCACTAATTAGATAAGTATATGCAAACATCTATAGATATTAGTGTGTGACCTGCAAATTACTAGAATGAGCCAGCATATATTTATTCAGTTATACACGTGTCCATAAATACAATATCTGTGGGATGAGACACAAAATGTGTCGTTAAACATTATATAAGCAGTAATTCAAACAATTTTCTAAGCAGTATCAGAAGAACATTGTACATGAAGTATGATAAAGCATAATGCCTGTATTAGTAGAATAGTAAATTTCGTTAGCCACTAACATTTCTATTATTATTTAATTTTTCCTCTGTTTTGAATCGAAAACCAACCTACCATCCGCATTTTCAAAAATGCTTTCTGAAAAATGCCAGACCATCACCTCTTGCTTTTCTAAACACCAATTCCATTTCAAGCAGATGATAAATATACTTTTTGAGCAAAATTTTATTCTAACCTTTGCATATTTATAGACATTGACTAAGACCGGTGAATGTATTTAAATTATATTTTGCAATTTTAGTTCATCTCATAACATTATAACTTTTGTAGAATTAGTACAAATGTATTTTACAATTTCGCATTTTGGGGAGTTTACAAATAATATCTAAATTCGATATTGGTTTTGAAATATATTCCTATCCATCTCCGCCAGATTTTAAAATCTTCAGGATTTGTTTTGTCTACCCTATATTAAGTTTCACTCTTAAAACATTGCTTTTAGTTCACGCCATATTTTTAGGACTTTTTTAAGTGACCTTTAAAGTCCATAAAATGTTCGGAACCTTAACACTGGTTTTGGTCTCGTCTTGAATTTGTTTACAGATTCTTCTCAGTCTCCTCTGAAGTCCAAGATAAGTTACAAATTGTATTTCTTATTTCTGTCTAAGGACAATAATTGACATTTCTACAGAATTATTTACGTTCGTGAAACTTTTCTGACTGTTGGAATTATTTTTGGCCCAGCCAGAGCCTTTTATTTTGCGTCAGTAGCTTTTGTTAGTCTTAGCAACAAATAGTTAATACTTCGCAATATCAGCATTAATTTTAGTCTAACCCATAACATTTAAATTTAAGTGTTATTATGAGTCGATTCCTTTGAATGTAGTTATTTATAACACGCAAACTAATGGACTACAACAAAGAATTTGAGGTATAGTAAATGGTTTATATATACATCCAGACATATGGATGTTGCCGTTAGGCATGATTCTGTCCAAAGAACTTCCCTACACTGCTGTGTGGTTTATTAAAGGATGAACGTCGGTGATAGTGAATGATGCTCACTCTACTCTTCATTTATTAACCTTGTTCATTGAACTGATACCATACTTTAATCCACTAATGTTCTTCTTCGAAATAAACATCATTTTGATGACAATAGTTTTATTTTTGTCATTGCATATCATTTTGCATTTGTTTAAATAAATCTCAAAGATGCGTTAGGCTCTGTGTATAATACCGGTCATGGCTATGTTTATCGCACCGGTCATGGCTATGTGTATCATTACTGTCATGGCTCGTGGTTCTTGATTGAACGAAACTGTTCAATGCATCGTTTTAGAGTGTATTTCCAGCACAAATATAGCTTCAATTCCGATAACGAATAATATAGTTATCTTTCTTTTGCAACGTATAATAATCCCAACTGTCACGATCTGATTAATGTGTTTGCATTGTGATTGGGTGATATAATTGGCCAAATGATACAACTTGGAGTTATATGCAAAAAGTTCAGTTCTGAGGATAATTATTTTGTTCCCAGTCAGTTTCTAGTGCACTTTAGTTGAAGATTTGTCCATGACAATTCCATAGCACATAATAATAACAGCAAGGTCTTCTGATGCAAATTGCATCCCCTTTATAAAATCGCCAATTATAAATTGAAACTATACAATCTCATACTCCTTTCTGTACGCCAAACAAAGCCGTTGGCAGGCTTTTCGTGTCACTCTCTATTTCTTAATTGCTTCACCTTTGCCTCTATAATATGTTTCACCAGCTTTTATTTGGAGTTGTGGTCATATGACGTGAAAGCAGGGGATCTTACTAAAATGTCTGATGTTGAAATATCGAAATCTGTAGAAAGTACGAACAACAAATGATAAAACAACAGGTGCAGGAGGCATAATTTTTGTTGAAAAAATCTTTTGATTGGGTGAAAAAGCATTTCTAGTGCCAAATCTTTCACATATCACTGATATAACCGCCTCTGATGCTCTTCGATATATTACTGTATAAGACTTGAAGACCATCGGCTAACCAAGATGTTGCCAGGTATTATGAAGCAGTCTGAATAAAAATTACAAACTACGTCGACTCGAATGCTAGTGAAATTCACTGATTTGATGACAGAAAGGAGAGAGACTGGAATTATGATCAGGTGTAGGTCTTGCAGAGTATATTTTACTTAATGACTCATAAAGATGAAATAAGGACCTACTTACTGAGTACACCTTTTACTAAAATCGGCCTTACCTCAGATCTAATTATATTGTTTCCGAATATATCTACTTCATGGTTACTACATATAATAGTTTTAGTTTCTAGATTAGTAATAGTCCTTACTGTGCTTTTAATATAGAAACGTTATATATAGCGAAACACATCAAATAACGTTCATCAACGTCATAAATGATATGATTTGTTTGTGTTCTGCAGTATATACATAGATTTTCAAGAGGAAAATGTTATTGTTTCCTTGTATATTTATCAAAACTGGCATATTTTTTAATAGTTATATTATTTTTAAAGTCAATTTGGCAACCATTTTCTCGTCCATTATAAGGTTTTATGCATCAGACACCGACATTTATAGTTGATATGTTGTGGTATTATTTTCTTTGATAAATCATTAAATTTATACCCAAGAGTTTGTTTTACTAATGTAGTGCAGCCAGATTTGATATTTGTAGATTAGTTAAAGATATTGAAGTTACTATAGTTGAAAAATTATGAGTGTTGTTTCTTCTCCGTCTTAACAGATCTGGTCATATCAAACACCAAAATTCATATTCATTATTACCATTATTGTGTGCTGCCTACATTACTGGAAAATATGGAATACTAATACGTGTTAACAATTACATAACGTTAATATGAATGCACCAGAATAATTGTATGGTTCTTTTCACCTATGCCTCATGTCCTAAAGGGTGCATATCCTTGGCTTCATTTTTCTCTTAATAGTTCATATTAAACATTGGCAAATATGTTTGAAGTTGTGTTTATCAAATGACATGCATTAGAAACGCACACACAGTAGTTAACAAATATGCAGTTGTTGTCTATAGGTACAGTGCATATATGTTGGTTGTTGTGTATGTACAAGCTTTAAGATAACAACTCCCCTTTTTAAATCTACAGCTTCCTCGCTTTTCATTTGAACAAAAAGTTTAACTGTTCTCCTTTAAAGTGCAAAACTGGGGGATGCAAATACGAAAACAATGCAAGCATTAGTCTTTGTGTACGGAGTATTACCTATTTGTATGTTATGCGTATTACTTTCAGTACACTCTCTATGGGTAAATTTTCTAAAGTTACTATGAAATGTTTCTTCTTTGAACAATATATCGATTGGCGTTTATAAATCAATTCCTAAACATGGAAAATGCTAATCGTTACGTTTGTACTCCCGGCACAAATACTGACTTCTGTATTCTATACAGTTAAACCAAGGCCTATAAAGAAAACGTCAAGCGTTTTTCTAAAGGCATGTGTTTCTAAAAATACGAGTCGAACTTAGATGAAACTCAATTTTATTTGTTTACTGCAGTGTTGTTCTATTGCATCTAATAGGCATGCATTTCGTGTGTTTCAGGCAAGTATATATAATTTATTTATGTCGATAGTTTAGTCTCTATTCCATGTCGACTGAGTAGAACTAAATATTTGTTACTGTCTTTAAATTTCTACAGACATTTTAAAATTTATTTCCAGCAGACCGACAACTCAAAAAAGTGTCATTCCATTTTGGTTAAAAAGCATATACAAGGAGTTCATAAATATATATCTTGTATCTTTGCACAAGCAGACACAAATCAAGTATATTATGGCTGCAGGCGATGAAGCTTGTCTGACCCATTTCTGTGGTAAAATCTGCGTTTCCAGTTAGGAAGGGAAATACTTGAACCCAAACATGTTTCGACGTATGTACCTCATCGAAATCATGTAATCATCCAGTCTAAACAACATTACCGCCGTAATAGATAGTTCTGTCTATAACCAGCTTTCTTCCAATATTAGTTAAAGCTGAATTATTTGCTTCTCATTTAACCTAAATGTCTAATGATAAGGAAATCTCCCAGGTATAACAATTATATTAGGCCCTAGTCTAGGGGTTAGAACTTGTTAATGTGTTATAGTCGTTGGAGTGTATATAATACAATGACGCATTGGATTACGAAACTTAGCACCCTGTGGTGTTAACCTTTGTTTATGTGGAGATACCTATTTTTGGTACATGTCGTCGTCCTATATATTTAGCAAAAATGTGCAAAGAAACATAATTATAGCCCGCAAAAGTTCCTTAATTACAAAACCCTGGTGAAATGTTAGGTTTAAGTTGTATGGGGCCGTTAATGCCCCAAGGCAAAACTAAATGAGCTGGACACTCTTCATTTAGATGGTCAAGATTAGACTTATTAATCTGTGTGCTTGAGTGGAGATAATCTGAACACATTAACAGACTTTTATGTAACAACACACTATCAGCTACCGTCTTTAGCGAAGTATTATGATTAAACCGACTGTGCAGAGTTTTATTATTTATGATGATGGGCACACCTCCATAAACCTCGTAAAAAATTCATTGTAAAAATTGTTGTATGTGGTGAGTATTTTAATGCCAGATGAGGAGGGTTGAAATGTGGGTGGCTTCAAGATTTGATTTATGCTTGGGTTTTAGCAAAGTGTTGGCCTTGCTTTTCTTCTCGCACTGGATCTCCTTCTCTTCTTTCCACTCTCAAAATTATGAGAAATGCTCTTTCTTGCGATTCGCACAAGGTATTTTTCTCTGAGCAGGGTGATCCATCATGACACTGCTACATGTATATGGTGCAAACAGGTTCACTCTTGCAGAATTCTTTGTGCTGGACATATGCCTGGCATTTCAAGCAGGTCAACAGATTTGGAATGAAAGGGTCGACTGCGATTTTCAAAATCCCGGTTTATAGTTGTAGTCAAATTGGCACAGTTGAGCATGAGGGTATAATATTTTATTGGAATCAATTTGCTGTTACTGCGAATGTCAATTTGCTTCACTTCGAGTCACGTACTGAGAAATGAGATTTTCAGGTATCACGGTCTCACTGCAGCTATCGAAATCTCTAGATTGTACAACTCCTCGTGACTAGTTGAGGTATTTGTGTGGATGTACAAAATTCGCGTAGAGAGTCAGAGTAAACTTTGCCGATACACTCATCAAGTAATTGGCCAGAACTGATTTGTTTTTAATACTTCTTAACTCTCCACCCAATTCCTGAAGTGCTTTAGCTTACACAAGAGGTGTCGGATTTCTTAGGTCTTTGATTCTCATCATTGAATTCAATGATGATAAACCTTTGCCAAAATTTCCTTGACTCGAACAAGTTTACTCATCCGACTCCTAGCCGAATTGTTTCTGGTCCTTTTGAGACCAGGTCTAGCAATATTGATTAAAGGTTTGACTGGTTTTCCCATAGTAGCTTATTAAAATACTCGTAACTTGTGTTCACCATCTGCATCGGTACCCAACAAAGTGGCAGAGATTTATGCTTATATATTACGTTTTCATCTTAAGGATACACGAAGTGATGTATTCAAGCAAAGTAGAAACTTGATTCAATTTGCATAATTCATAACTACACTGATTTATACAGTATCTGTTGCCATGAACTCATTTTAATTTTTCTAGAGGTACAAAACATTTGTGGAATATCATGATTCCAAAATATTGCAGGTGGACTTAGTAAAGTGTAAAGGCTAGTACGGTCCAAGTACGGAAGCCTGTTAGTGCCACGTTGAAATTAATTTTTTTATCTCGTAATTACGACTTAGTATCCTGCAGTTAGGACTTAATATGTTGCAATTACGAGTTAGCTATCTCGTAATTCCTACTTTCTATCTCGCAGTGTCAAGATGTGAGGTCGTAATTACGAGATAAAGTTTCATTTCAACGTATCAGGCTTTCGTAGTCCAAGCGAATCCGTATCAGTTATATAGTTCAGTGACGGCGTTATCATTAATAAACCTATATTTAAATCAACGATATGATGACCGATATGTGATTGCTGCACGATCAGGTGAACCTTACGTCTCAACATGGCTCAATATGGGAAAGGTAATGACTGATTAAAGTACATATTAGCTAATTTGGAAACGGTGTCATTCTATTTATGTTTCTTTCATCTAAGCTTGTATCCATACATAAAATGTAGAATCGAGAGATTGCCGCTTTCCTATGTGGAAATTTCATGTATATACTGTGAATTGGTACAATTAGAATTCCAGTTGGTTTGTGAATACAAGAGAGTTTTGAATTCCGCCTGTCTAGCAATCTAGTCCATGTGCACCTATAGTCATTGCGTTCGAACTGATTCAGTTCTTTTCTATATACCGTGCACAATGGAAATTATACAAGACAATAATATATATGACAATATTTTAATTTGCACCACAATCAATGCATTGATAATCAAAACTTCAATACTGCTAACAATTTTATTAAAACATAAATACTCAATGAATTACGACATAATTTTTCACTGACGAAAATGAAAAGCTAATTATTGGTCTCCATAGCATTCACATTCCTATTAGTTTCTCAAATACAATTCCAAAATAATTTTTTTTTAAATAATGATCGTGAGCAACTATTTTAATACTTTGTGCTGAGCAAATCCCTTATCCCGATGTACTGGACAAGATAAATTGTAAAAATGGTTTGTTAGGGACAAGTCTATTTTTGTCGGTGTAAATAAGTCGGATTTTTACCCTGAGTAGCGGTTTGCAAGTAGAAAATATCTCTATTTTAAATCAGTTGTTTTCACAACTAATTTGTAAACACGAATACTTTCAATAGCAGGTTGTCAGCATACATATCCAATGCTTGCATGAACACCCACAAATATATGTCCAGGACAGTAAGAATACCCACATTTGGTGCTGACGCTCTGTTGACTATATTGATCAAAAGCGTAAATAGTACAAAATCCGGCACTATGTCAGATATGGAGTTGACATCCAAATTCATGCTCTACTAAATTAGAAGACTGATCAACCGTAGATGCTATATAACAAATGTGTAAATCAAAAAGGCCTTTATTTGGTTATGTTGAAAGCGAGCTTAAGATCAAAATATGCATGTATTAGAAAGCCTTAGTTTGTTTGAGTGGTTGGTTTTCATGGGTACTATTTGCACATTTTTGGCTGAATCATGCCGAGGAAACATGAGTTAAGTGCCTTTCCTAACAGCAAACCGAGACAGCCGACTAGGGCTTGACTGGTAGGATGTCGAACCCGCTACCCCCTTAATTTCGAGTACGACGCACTACCAACCGAACTACCGCGGCTCTCGGGAAATTGTTGGGCATGGTATGGTTCTGTGGGTTTAACGAAACATTTCAGCATATACAAGATACACGTAGCGGCCAGTTTATTTGGTAGAGGAACAACCATGGAGATCCTTTGGAAGAACACAGATCTACAAGAAGCTACTGACACATTTTCTCACATATTATGCCCATTTAATAGAGAACTTTTCCTGTAAATGGATGAATATATACACCGGTTGTACAATTTGTTGTTTTTTTTAGGTTGACAGCTACTAACATTATAAATAAAATACATATATTTCTATCCATTGAATTCACATGCGAATATAATGATGAAAGTTGGAAAATTGTCAGTGATAGGATCATTTGAGTTTATATTATAGACATGCATTGGGAGGCATGAATTTTAAGCTTGACCTACTATAAAAGTGCGTACTAAATATTTTCATACTTAGAGTCTTAATTCTTATCAACGACTTTGTATACAGCTCATGACAAAATTAACACCGACTCCAGTTTAGAAAGTGCTTTATATTTAGGAATAAGAAACTGATAGTTTTATCTTGTACACATGAACACCATACCTTTGTATTCTTCCAGAAATTGGACTTCTTTGGGCTTTCTGCGTATCCAGCTTGTTAATTAATGCAGCAGATGAGATAGATAGATAGATAGATAGATAGATAGATAGATAGATAGATAGATAGATAGATAGATAGATAGATAGATAGATAGATAGATAAAAATTAATTAAAATCTATATAAGCACTAAAGTAACCATCTGAAGGATTTCTTCAGAACCTTATTAGCATTACAACGAAATGTTTTTCTCCGCTTTCTAAGTTGCAAACATTATAGTGTACTGAGTAAAGCGGTGGTTAATCGTCCAGATAAATAATCATTTTAGCTGTAATCATAACAGGTTACTTTGTTTCATTGGTAAGATGATGTCTACACCCCCCACTACCAACCCACCTATACACCTTGCCACACTCCCCATGGGTCTCGTTTATGACATGCATATTTATGTTATAAAGCCCAATGCACTATAAATAGGAATTGAAGTTTGTTTCTATGCATGCAAGGTGTTTTTTTTATACATCTTATTTTCTGATTTTTTTCCAACAGGTGATCATGGAAGAAGAATCATCCAAGGACAGGTAGTGAATATTTTTAATTTAAATTAGTTTTAATTTGCAAACATTCGCAAGATGACTAAATGCCTTATGTCAAGTGCACACTACATGAATTGATATAGACCTTGTGATACCGATATCAATGTCAAAGAGCTATCGCATTGTCGTCTTTATACTTTGTGTGCATTTTTCGTTTCCCGTGACTGTGCTTGTGTGTGTGTGTAATGCTTCTATAACACAATCTTTAAAATGTATAATAATCGACCCCGCAGTGTTCTATAACTTCTTTTCCAAAAATATGAATAAAAATAACATCGTACTATTCGAAATTGCATGTGTGCCAGAAGTATTTTGTTTCTCCTACACCAACCAGAAAGACCGTACTCTTTTTACTAATGTCTGTCAGAATAACTTGAGCATTGTTATTACGCCTGTTTTGCCCTTTTTACCCTTTTGGGCCCTGATACACGTAACAGCCTCTGTCCTCCATGACTCTGACAAGAATGCAGCATAGTTCCTCTATTAATAATACATTCATTTAGTATAATTGCACGACTGGCAGACCTAGTCCAGACCCATCACATCCAGGCGCAATACGCACACTCAGATAAAGTCAATTACCCCTTCTTTACTGCTCATACAATCATAGAAAACCTCTGCCTCGACAATATTTAAATGTCCAGCGACTGTGTACTGTGTGGTTTACGGTCATTTAAAGACTCAACGATTACTCATGTACCTTTTGCCTCCAATGATCAGCTTTGCCAATGACTGTTACCCGAGCAAGTGCATCCTTCTTGAATAACATTGGAGATCTTTATCTTTTTAACGGAGTAAATGCTGTTTTAAAATATTTGTTGGTGAACCTAACTGAGTTGGATACATACACTTTGCCATTATAGAAACAATCCTTGAACGTTTTCGCACCCTGTGCTGCAACGAAAGATTGAACCTTTGCTCCTGTTAAAGCTATAACACCCAGATGACCAACGGCTGGCATATCCACACCAATGTGGTTCCAACTATCAATTTTGTAATTGGTCTTTTACATTTAAGTGTATACAAAATTCCATGCAACGCTGTTTTTACGCGGATATTCGTGGACAAGTGGGACAAACTTTTCATCAATGATAGCATCCGCTGTCACTTGGTTCAACACCCTGTCGGTAAATTCCACAACTTCATCATCGCGGTCAGAATCCATCACGTATATGATAAAATCTAATCTTACACAGAAAAGCCAAAAAACGGTTAAGTAGCCGTATGGATAGATTTGAAATCTTACAAATTGAATTTTATCTTTTGCCGCAAAGTAATTGTTCCTGAATATACAAACTATTTAGGAAGACCGGTGTCGGGATCTTTACGTATTATTACTCTTGGACCAGGATCCTTATTTACAATTGCTGTTACTTGTCTCCATTGACTATACTAACCGGATACAATAAAAAATCCGATCCTGACTAGCGTGCTCTTAAGATGTTAGGTTTATCGAAGCTATTTAAGTCCATACAAGTCAAAATACAAGCGATGTTGATGCGTCACCACGAATGCAACCCAATGTGTGCCCGGTCCTGTTGTCAAATCCACATTTTGAGTAATTATTTTCCATGTATCTGACAAATCCAATAATTGTTGTGGAGTCATCCGCGTTGTCAAGAATTGATTCGAATAACGTGCACTGTTGAACTACGCCATGATTTCGTTTTTGACAAACCCAGCTGTGGCATTGGCAGGATAATTGGTACAATCAACCTGTTCCTTTTTTCCTTCAATTTACAAGAATGCCTTACATAGAAAGAAGAATCTAGACATGTTCTACACTTGAAATTATATTCGTAATTGATTGGGGTCTCTGTCCGGGTATGAGTAATACTGAAAAACATGTTTGTTTCGATCAACTAACACGGGAGCACCTGTGCCAAATGCTGAATCAGATTAAACTTTGAACTGGGCCATGACGAAACTATAATTTCCACTTAAAAATTGTCGATTGTGTTTAATACCTTCGCTTGACGTCTATTGTGGATTCACCACTCACGCCCTCAACCGTAATTCCCATTGCCTAATTTTCAATCGTTGCTGATCAGCTTCATTAATAATTTTACCAACAGCAGCCGGTATAGATTCTGTCGATGGTAGTGTAACTGGAATCTTAGGTTGTGCACAAATCACTGATCGCCGTAGTCGGTCGCGAATCGATTGAGCCGACTAACGACTGAAATTATTTCATCAGATTCACAGCATCGCTTTTGATGCAGTCAACTTCTCGTATTTCAGCTTCTTTGGCGATCGGCGCAGCGCGGGAGGCTAAGGCCCAGAGAACTTATGGTGTACCCGTGAACAATCCATGAACAACATCACCGAGGCCACTTCCATAATATGTACCGTACCCAGGTTTTCTCCCAGTAACTTCTTGCATGCGATCTCTAATGTACAGTTGTGTCGTTTATATTTCACCGCTCATATCAACAATATGCCTGTCTTTATTCACAAAGGTAAAATGAATATGTGTCAGCCTAGTAATGAAATGGAAGATGCACGGGTTCTGCGGGCGTAACTGATAGCAAATCACCTGGGTCCACGGCTGGTGAAAACCCAAAACAGTACATAACCCTGAACAACTATACCTGTTCTAATGCTTAGCACTAACAGAGTCAAAAGTTAAATTGATCTGAGTTGTTGAGGTAATTCTTACAATGTCATACACGATATGATATCCCACAGGTAAAAATCGTTTACCATCTGAAATATCGTCAGGACAACCTAAAACTGATGTTATTGACTACTGTTTCATACAGCTGCATACGTTTGAGTTTCCGTTGAAATGAATTTTAATCTTTGCCAGTTGTCAGTTTGATTATTAGTCCATTTTCTTCATTGATCGATTCTATGTCTGCTGAAAACACAATTGTGTTGTTCGCCGGCAGACCACCAGCCGGTTGTGATCGCATATTAGCCGGGCTGTAATACACTCGCAGAGACGCTAGTGCGATATAAATTGTGCGTTATTTACAAGTAGTAACAGGTGCAGAAAAGTCACACTGAATTCTGATTTCATTGATGAGATTATAATCATCAAAGTAATGTTCTGAGTTGTATTGACATAATCCTGTTGCATTGCAGCATCGATTTCGTCTGCATCGATTCAGAACTCATCATGAGTGTGCGAACTTCTTTCGTCGCATACATCAAGGATATCATGGATATCTTCAACAATTTCATGCATCAGTGCGCGATATATGTTTCTGTCAATGAAGTCATTGGTGACCAGTAGGTGCTAAATCGATGCGACCTCGTTAATGACTTCGGATGCGCTGTTGCCCCCAATGAACTGATGCCACAAGTGTTTCCAATCAATCCACGAGATCGTTAGGGTCACATAACCCACAAGTCCTAAGTCCTTCTCGTTGTTTTGGTTGTTGCTTGAGTGTGGGTTAAGGAGGTCGTTTTGGTGTGTGTGCAATAGGTCTTTGCTTTAATTGTCGTTGTTACTTTTTCGTTTGTTATTTTACCCATTCTGAACTCTTCCTGCGAACAAAACTCTGGTGCCGGTTATTGTGCTAATAACTTTTCAAATTGTTTTTAACTTTTCATGACGGTGTACGCTTTGGTTGTTGCTGTTCTTCCTAACCTTCTTTCTCTGTTTATTTACTCCAAAATCTTCTTCTTGGACCTAGGGGCTCACTGATAATTAACTGTTCAATAGTCTTTGCGGGGCCCCAAGTGGCCGAGTGGTCTACAACGCTCACCGTTCCGGATCACTGCCATCTCACCTCTGTCTGCATGGGTTCGAGTCTCAGTCTCGGCTAACGTGGGTACGTGAGAAAGCTTGCCAGTAGCTTCTCGTGGGTCGGTGGTTCTTCCCGGGTTTTTCCAGGGTTCTTCCTATACCAGTTATACTGGGGCCATGTATAGCCGATCATGTGCTAAAAAATGGCATTAAACCCTACAACAACAAAAACAACAACAACAATAGTCTTTGCTGTTGCTGGTGTTACGTTTAAGATAACCTTGGTGCGTTTAACTATTTTAGCTGAGTACCCGATTCCGGTTACCTCTGCCACTTCTTCCGCTGTTGCTCTTGTAACCTTTTAAATATCCTCCGCAAGTTCGGCAATATCATTTGTGAGTTTAATCAGAGGCGCAAATGGAGGTTTAAAGCCCATTGTGAGGTATTCACGTGCAGTTTGTCGCGACTGTAACATATATTTGAGTTTTTTACTGCCTACTTTAACATTATGAATCAGTTCCTGCTTTTCAGTAGTAGCATTACTCCGTCGATTCCCATACTCTTCAATGGAATCACTGGACGGGTATTGTCTTTTACTTGATTTAGAAGGGCAAATGATCAGTACACGGACTGAGCTCGGAAATACGGAATTTCCAGTTACATCGCCATGCCTGGATGGCTTAGGTGCTGCCTGATCAGAGACGTCAATGACACAAAAATCTCTGAATCCTTCTCGAATTTCCTTTCTCCTGATGATATTGAATAAATACAGTATACAATATAATCATGTCTTCATATTGTGCACCATGTGGCGCCAAAATACGTACCTCAAATCAAACGCAAGTTCGAACACGTAGGTGAAGAGCTGCAATTGCTAAAACTTGTGTTTCCTGTGGAGCAAAGAAGTTTACGTTTAATGGGGGAACTAAAACGTCCGGTTTAAAAACGTCGGCGGTGAAATAACTGCTGCATTAATAACTTTACCAGGAATACCGTAGAGTAAATATCCCTGTGGAAAACACCTTCTTGGATACAATTCCTGTAGATCTGGTACAAGCCTGAATATATGACTTGATTGTAAGAACCAGCCGAAGCTCGGTGAGGCACATGTGAGTTGGTGCTGCGAGTTACCGAAATGACCTTGATTATAATGCATCAAACAATATCCGTTCACGTCAACGTGCCCATGTTGATCTCATCCATGAATGCAATTAATCGAACACTGTGACAACGAATCGCTAGACGGGTTGTCAAAGGAGGTATGAAAGAGAAGATTGCAATAGGTGGTAATCATTAAAGTAAATAATATTAATAAAAATAATGAATGCAAAAGCCATACGCTATCAAAAATATAATAAGGTCCTAATGGGTAGTGGAGAGGAGAAGCCACTGTGGAAAAGTTAGCAAGTGCGGCAAAGGTTGCTCGAACATGGTTGGCCAAACAAGCGCTGTGGTAAATCTATTTGACTGTGCCAAGAATAGTTTCACGTGGATGGCTTGATGTCCAAATACCAAATGAGGTTCATCGGGCTGATTTGTTATTTTTCAACATTATCCTGTACATGATCGACAAGGATGATTGCGTACCTCCAAATATGCGATAACCATTGTCAAGTTTGCCAGTAGATATAAATCAGCTAAGCCGTTGACGTCAATCGATTTAGCAACTGTCGCAGACTCATTCGAACGCATTTATGCATGCCACAACTCACATTGCCACGATTGCTGCAAGTAGATCCTAGTAAAGAATTTCTCGGATTTGTGACTGCTTTGCTAACCAAACGCTGTGTACGAGTTCGTGTTTGACATGTCAACATTGATCGTGACCACGCCGTTGTCGAAAGATTTAATCGCATACTTATAGAATGGATATTAGGTATCCTCAGGAATTGTTGATGACGTCTCGTTGTACTAGTCTCTCGAGTTTCCGAAAGTTGCATTGAAACCGCTCGGAGACAAGTTTGTACTATATCTGTATGTACATGGAGAGTTAGAAGATGGATAACATCGTGCAATGGTCTGTCGATGTAACAGCGGGAATCATATTCATTGCGCAAACATGGTTGTGCCATGTCCCCATACACATCGTTGGTTGTGATATGCATCAACAGTGAGACAGTATCGGTACGCCCGATCCTTGTAAAATGGTTTGATCTTGTCATAGTTAAACTGGTACATGAACAGTTTGGACAAGTCCAGCAAGGACAAATAAACATAGATTGATTTTATCAGCTTAAGTTTTGAGTTTTGATTTTCTGCTATAAAACTCAGCAAAGCCACCTTCAAAGATCTTTCTGAATTTAAAGACAGGGTCAGCAATGAGCCTTCAAAGTTTGTCTTTCTCACTAACACGAACAAGGGCGACATGAATTCGTTTGCGCACATTCTCCATGTTTTATTTCAAACAAAGAATTGTTCATGAGCTCATAGGTGGATACTCTATTCATCTTGATATACTTTGCCATTTATGCCTTCTTGTAAAATGCTAGCACTCGATTCATCTTGGATACACGCAAAACCAATCGCAGATATAGCCGGAAGATTCGTACGTGCAGCACTAGTACTAGTCTGGTGCATTCGGTTTATGTACGCTAGACTCATCAACGATCTAGCACTGATACTGTGGTCAGCTGGTAACCGTTGGTCACGTCATGAACATTTACAGAGCATTCCAGATCAATTTCAAAGAAATATCCGTGGTCATTGTTGATGTTGTATCGCACACATGTTTTTCCACGTCTATGTATGTAGGATCGATCAAGTGAAACCCGCCTGCCGGCAACGGTTGAATCATTGCCCAGCCATAGAGTTTATTGTAATAAAGATGTTACTTTTGGGGGCAGCAGGGTCACACCCATCCGCGTTTGAATTGATGGCGCGCGCATATATGTGACTCACTATAGCAATCCCGCCACGAAGAGAATGCTCAATAAACGGATGCTGATCATCTTCTATGCGCAATGGCATGTTGATTTTGGATTTGGACAACAATTTGTAAGGCGGCGTCATGAAATTTCTCAAACATGTGAGCGATCAACAACACATCGGTGCACATACACAGATCGTGACAGTCGCCCATGTTTTTGCATTCGAATGCAGACCAAGCCATGTTTGCATGCTCGTAATTTTGTCTGAAATGCTCCTAAGTGACAATGATAAATAAAACTCTTGAATCGGTGGCAACTGAGTTATAGCAAATTTGACCCAGTCGCTCACGTACTCGTATGGGTAAACACTTTTCTCGTTAGCAGGTCCTTGCTGGTTGGATTGTATCTAGGAGTGATTGCCAAGTTCTCAGCTGTTAGATTGTTCACTAACGTTTCCTTGGAATAATTCATAAACTGTAATTAAGCGATGAAATGTAATCGTCCGAGCCTAAATATCATGTACTTCTCCATGTTGTTGGGGTAAACGCTTACCGGTGAGTTGGATGCCGTGGCTACTGCTTTCATTATTACGTGGCTATCATACCCACGCAGATTATGAAACACTACAAGATGTTTTTGTTTGTTTGGGCAAATTCTCAACTGTAGATTACGTGCGTTCTTTCCGGCTACTCTCGTACTATCCAGTGACGTGACAGTGATCATGAACTCTGGAACCGGAGCAGGAACGTTCAGTGGAAGAGATCTGACGTCTGATAAAGGGACGATTACGGATCTAACAATGGGTGGATGCCGAAAACTCACGAATACAGTTTGCGTTAACCTGGAGTAAGTTTAAGAAACACAACAACAGTGTCCTTGCCACGATACAATACTAGTGGTTCAGTTCTCCATTTACACCTAACAAACAAAATCCGGATGGTTATTGGTCAGCGACTTGTGTTATTTGGCTTTATGCGTCTTTGGAAGCAGAGCTTTCTTCTACGCTCGTAAAATTGAATTCAGGTACATCTGATTGCAATGCTCCGTAATGAACAAGCTCGGCAGCTTCTGTAGCAAGAGGAAATGGAAGACGTTTTTTGTTTAACCAGATGACGGTTTTGTTAATTCCTACGACGGTGTCTTTCATCCTCAATACGACGGTGGTTTTCTTCCCACACGTTTACTATCCCAAAATATATCAGCTTTTCTTGCACCTCTTTGTGTTTCTGTATCACGCTCACGTGCAAATTATTTAGTTTTTTGTACTGTTTCGTTTGCATTAACATTCGGTGGTGGATTAGTGATCGAAGGTGGATTCTGTGCAAGCATGGGTCTCAATAATTCTAGCATGACGGCTTTGCTCATACGATTTGATATGTGAATCCCATATTGCCGTGCGATTTGCCTTAGCTGAGTCATGGTTGGCATTCTTATATAAGGCGGAAATTTGTTCAAGCACTTATTTTTTGTATTTTACCCATGGTCAAAAACTGCAATAGCTTTCATCCTAGCTATTACATCATTTAATTCTTTGATCAATCACAGGTGTCTGCATAGTCACAGGTGTCTGTTCATTCAAGGTTGTTTTTTTGGTACGCGCCTTTTAATAGTAATGAACAGATCCACATGGCTGCAGAGTTGATTGTCTGATTTGACTCCAATGCCACATTCAAGACATTGACCACTTTGTAACACTACCATATGTGTTTTCCAGTATTTGCAGTGGAATATTGTGCCACAGAATTAATATTTTCCAAGGCATACACCTATTCATTTGTTGCGTCCCAGTACCATTGAGCTTTATATTTAAGTGGAAGCTTATCTAATTGTTTTAAGGACATAATACATCGTCGTTGACTTTGATTTGAAATACTACACGATGGGTTTGTAAAGAAACCGGCGCTTAGTCTGAATACATTTTAACCAAATAAGTCCATAAACTAATAGAAAATGTGTCTTAAATTCATCTCGGCTAAAATAAGCTCAAATGATCCAACACTGAGTATTGCACCAGCTCGCATAACAACGCCTGAAACATTAAATTCAATGTTTTTAAACGTGCTTGAGCGTTTGTATATCTCAGTAATGGTTTTTGCTTTTCTGGACTTAAAGGGGCTGATAAAATTCCGACAATAGGTGAGTAGATTCCATTGATTCTTCCAGTCGCAGATTTGTATCTCGTTATAAACCTCTACTGGTATTTTATGCAAAACACAGTGTAGTCCGACAATAGAAACAAGAAGTTGAAAATCAATTCTGGTCAAATAATTCAGTGTGCCTATTTCAGGGTCCCAATAGCGAAATTCCTTTGCGCGCTGGATAAAATATATTTCAGAAATGAGTCTGTGTCTATAGCCTCTAATGACCCATCACTGAATGCAGCACCAGCATAAATTTGCTAGACTGACATACGTACCCAATAATACAAAACATCTTTCAAATTTCATAAATACGTTTCGATTGTTTATGTTCAGCAACAGCCATTACTAAATTTCGTTTATCCTCGCCTTGGTTTTCTTCTGTCTCGTGGTATATCAGTTTGGAAAACTTTTCAGATTCCATTCCTATATAATATCCCCAAGAGCATCTGTTTAATTGACCTGCTCTTGAATTTATTCACCATTACAGCTAGAACAATCGCTAAAATCATCAAAGGTTTCAGACATATTGGGTGATCTAGTCAGAGTCTACTTTTTCTTGTGTTACCAGTCTACGCTCTTAAAATAAGTAACAGAAAAGAGTGAAGACAACAAGCTTTGTAAAAGTTAAAAATAATTCATTTCCCAAGACTATAAAGTAAATATGAGAAAAAAGAACTTACGGTATTGCGAATTAAAACCCAAAATAATCCAAGAATTTAAGACACAAGTCCTAGTAATTTAAACGCCTGATTAAAATTCAGTAAAAGTTCCGAAGAGATCCAAAACTGAAGGCGATGATGTGTCTGATAAAGCCTACGAAGTGCTGATGTGTCAACAGTCTCTTGTTGAATCACAGAAATATTATTATAGGTTTGAATTTAATATAAATTCCAATTAATGTCCTTATCCAAAAATTGTATCAGAACACTTTTGTATTTCCAGAGAAAATAATCACTTGAATTCAATAATTTGAAGAAAATAAAATTCAACCCAAAATGGTCATACCATAATACAACTTGTAGGTGCTAGATGTTAAAGCACGACTGACTAAATCCTCACAATCACAAGATTATATATTTCTTAATTTGACCTCAGGTCACAATTAGCATTTTATAAAACTAAAACATTACCTAATGGAAAATAACCTTCTAGGATGATTTAATGAGCCTTGTTTACTTACAGCACAATAACCTGTAAAATTCACTTAGGAATCTCTACAACCCTGACCCAAATCAACATATTTATTCCTTCTTGTTTACACGAATAATAATCCTGATATTGAGCTCATACACATAGAGAATAATGAAGCTATTATTATTTGTTTACATAAATGAAATAAAATAGTGAATCAGGTCAAGCAGAAATGAACTCCATTTTGGACAAGATCAATTCCAGCATACTTGTAATGAAACAAAAAAATAAACTAACAAAGAAACAATTAAATTAAATATACATAACACTTGCAACATATTATATAATGTTTTCTTCGTCTTTTCCTGAAAAGCCTGCCCAAACTTACTGCGTTCTAAAGTGGCACCCAAGTTAAATATTGACGAATATGTCTCTAAAAACGCATATAACCTTTAAAACTTCTGTGATAAATCGATATGATGCACTGAAACGATACAGCGATCGAAGTTTCTCTGCTACAAACTCTATATCTCAGTCGTAGTTTAATAGAGACCTCCATAAATTCCTTTAAAATATTATTGGCGTCAATCGGACATTTTACTATTATGTATCATAGTAATTTTTTAATATAAATGGACAGTACTCCGTCCAAACTGTGTTTGTGAATTGGTTCTTTGCAATTTTGAGCACGCGACTAATTGTAAGATTAAGACGTTTTACGGTCAATTAATGTGCGCAGTCCAAATCAGTTTCAGATAAGATTCAAAGGGTATGCGAAGTATCCAGTACGGAGATTGACCTTACAATCATCATATTTGACTTTAAGTTTCACCAACCAGACTCGGTAGTCTCCCTGCTTATAAAGAAACATTTTCTCCGAAACTTAGATTCGAAAAACCTATCTTGAATCTGACAGTACAGGGCGTTCGTTTTCACAGCGATTGCTTTTGTTGAGAGTGTAAATAAAGGCGACCTATTTAATGGTAAGGACTCGTTTGGAACACATGTGATTCGCCTCCGCCTTTATGAGCTAATATCAAAAAAATAAGCCATTACTATTTACATCTCGTGTGATGGTATGTACATATAGTGACTATAGGCCAACCGGATATTTCCAGCACACTCACTCAAAATATGCAGCTATTTTCTGATATTGGCAGAAACCTTTGCATCCCCCGTTCAGATTAATTCAAAGTAGCTTATCTTTCTCTTTGAATTTAAACGCATGCAATATCAGCCGTTTTAATAAAAATCTGTTTTTGCGATCGCACAGCAAATAGCTTAGCAGAGTATTGATCGAATCAGCACTGGCTGCTGGCAACCTGACGGATGTGTGCAAATAAATATACAGTCTCAGAAGCATGCTAGTCAATCCATTTGTTGCACATAGTATAAGTAGTGTTAGTCTGTCCTGTTTTGCCCCAGTTTTGCTCTTTCGGGCTCTGATATACGTCATACGCCTCTATCCTCCATGACTGGTCACGTTCTTGTCTTACTGTAATTAAGCGATGCAATGTAATCGTCCATGTAACCATGTCAAAATTAGTTGTACAAAATTAAATTAAAATAAACTGTTTGAACATTTCTGTTGTAATGTTTAGTGTGTCAGTTAACAATTATTATTAGTAACTAATAATACATAAAGTAAAAATGGTTCATTAGAATGCGGGATCAGCTCTTGCCAAAATGCCGCACATTGCCTCAGCAATGTCTTAACCAAACTGAACAATAAAAAGGAATGCATTTTGTGTTAGCCTACCTCATGTTGCTGTTTTCTTACATTGAAAGGTTCATATACTTGGGGATAGTATATTTGATCCCTTTGATCTATATTTCGTTTGTCATTTTCATTCAATGACAGTTTAAAATTGCAGACAACCTGAGTAGGCTATACTACAGAGTTTTCATCTCCATCCTCTCATTAAGTACGATATGACTATGTTTACAAACTGAAAGCTGTTCAAGCTGATATGTGTTACTTATATAGTCACTCCGTCATAAACACATAAATTAACTGATTGGATCCATAACAAAGAGCATAAACAACCTTGCATAAAGGCCTTACTCTCAGTTTGACAGGATTTTACCAATATTCAGCATTGCAACTTGTTTAAGGTCTCGGAATGCTTACATGCTCATAATAATGAGTATCAACCCCACAGACTCTATATGTGTGGATTATGTTTTGCATAAATTTAATAATTGTAAGAAAAAACATTACAAAGTCAATTAATTTTTTGTATTTTATTTTTTTATTTTAATTGCAAAGTTCCATTTTAAAGTCAATATGCACATTGTATTAAAATTACATGTGTCATGTTTTAATAGTAAACTTGGGATACCAATTTAAATGTTAATGGATATGACCCATACAGGACTCAGATCACAATTATTGCCCTATATGGTCTCTATATTTATTTCTAAGTATTGAACTTTCCACTGTGTCCAAAACCTCAAAAATAATATGTTAATTAAAAAAAAAAAAGACGAACTAACGGTGAAAATTTTGCATATGATTTCCAACATTTTCGAGAGGCTGGGCTCTCAACAAAAAATCGTGCAATAGGTCACAGATTTCCCTTCCTGATCAGCATCAATACCACATCACTCACTGTGCATTGTCTCTGAAATTGACTCAGAAAAAGCATATTACAATGCTCAAATTCTAAAGATTAAACAATTAGCTTTAAATCAATACCAAGAATGCCTAAATCTAGCTCTTGTATCACCACAAAAATGAGAGAGGAGATAATGCTCTAAAAATACACTGAGACAATATTCGTGGGTACTGAACCGGAATTAATAATTGTGACCGGAAGAAAACCCAGTGTGCTCCGCCTGCAGGGACATGAGACAATATTGTATTTGTGCACCGTTATGTCCGTGTGTATCATAACCAATCAGGTGTCGATTCATATATGGATTTAGAATATATGCTTCTGAAATAAATATCTACTTGAAGCTACTACTTTCCCAGAAAAACGTCGCATTCTCTCACTTTTGTACTTACACGGATTTGAAAACATTATCCTGTACACAAGGGGATGGTTTTTTACGTCTTGAATTTGTGTACGGCAAGACTCGCTTTTCTGAGATTAGATTAAATTTAAAAATGTTTCACATCTAGCAACCATCCTAATTGTAAACAAAGGTATGAAGTCTACTATTCAAACGGTGGAGGAGGAATTGCACCCCATTATGTACACGTACATGCTAAACTTAATTATTTTCAAATTTTAGCTCTGTAACTATGCCTGATAGGGACACCAACGTTTGGATTATGCAGTCTTTGTATTTTAGCTGGAAAACGTAATCACAAAAATAAAATTAATAAAGGAATTACAGGAATAATTGAAACTTATCTAAATTTGAACAAATCTGGATGTAAATTATTTTAGTAGCCTTCTTCATTAAATCTTTAAACAAAATTCACCTTTGTCTTATAAATACACCGTGCTAATTTCATCATAGACGGAGTTTCATCTGTTGTTTCCTTTTTTACGAGTCTATGCTCTTAAAATAAGTAACAGAAAAGAGTATAAAGCAACAAGATTTGCAAAATTTAACAAATAATTTATTTCCCTAGAATGCGAAGTGAAAATAAGAAAAGAAAAACGTTTAAAAAAATCCCAAAATAATCCAAGAATTAAAGACACAAGTCCTAATAATTTAGAGTCATGAATTAAAATTCAGTTCAAGAACAGAATAAATCCAAAAACTGACGGCGATAATGTGTCTATGGTAGCTTGTAGAGTGTTGATGTTAATGTGCCAGCAGCCTTTTGTTGAATCATAGTAATATAATAGCAGGATTGAATTCACTATAAATTCCAGTGAATGTCTCTATCCGAGAATTTGATTAGAGCACGACTGTATTTCCAGACAAAATAATGAATTGAATTCAATAATTTGAAGAACTGAGTTTTCCAGCCGAAATATGAAATACTGGACATTACCTATAATACAACGTAAAAGTGCAAGGTCTTAAGCTGCAAATTCCTCTCAGTTACAAGATTATATAGTTCCCTACGTAACCTCAGGTCGCAATTAGCATTTTCTAAGAAAAAACAAACATTACCTAATGGAAAATAACCTCTAGAATACTCCAATGTTTACAAAATAACAACCATAACTTGGATTATGTAAAATTTACTAGGGAAATTCCAACACCTAGACCTAGACCCAAATAAAGATATTCACTTCTATTACTAATAATACTGATTTTAAACCCATACACATGAGAATAATTTAGCTAAGTATCAGTTGTTTACACAGAATAAAATTAAAACAAAATCAATTTGCGTCAAACAGATATGAATTCACTTTTGGAGAAGGTCAAATCCAACGTACAATGTTACAATAGCATGTAATGAAATAAAAATATAAAAAGCATAACTAACAAACAATTGAATTAAATTGTTACGACCATGTAGTTTAATTACATGTGTGTTAAAATTTGAATTCTTTCTATTTCATTTTTATTTCATTGTTATAATTTTTATTGTGATGATGATTATATTCGCAGGGTCTGACATTTTAATAGAAACATCGTGTTTATTTAGAATGTAAATGTGACTCGCGTGAGCACGATTTTTGCATGTCGATTCAAGTGAACAGTCGGCAAAAGCTATGTAAATGATTGGTTGTGACTACGGTCGTTTCTAATAATACTTGTTGACATTCTGTACTACGATGTGGCGAGATTTTGAAATCGACATGTGTTCTTCGTGCATGTACATGAAATGACGTTTTAGTTCGCCTTAAATACTCAGGTACCTGCGAAATAGTCGGGAGTCATATTTTAACACCTTAGAGGGAGTCACATTTTAACATCTTATAGAGTTTCTAATACCTTGTGAAGAAGGTATTCTTTTGTGCTGGAAAGAATTGTTCGTTCGTACGTCTGTAGAACGACATGTGTTTTGTTATTGATGATAGCTGCACCTCATCTACTTTTTAAATAATAATTATTTTCCCTGGAGAACTATACAACCGGCTTTGGACAAAGACATTTAGTGAAATTAATTCTAAATTGGAACAGAACAGTACAAATTGTGATTCACAGTGAAAATTCTGGACACTTGTGTAAAACCTTCGTCTGACGTCATCATCCTCTATCTTGGAACGGAACTGAGATTCAGGCTATTTCAATTAGAACTGTTTATTTACAGGACTTATGTGTTTTTCACAATTGTAGGACAAATATTTGGATTTTCTTCGCAAATTGTAAGTCCTATTTCATATATTCACCCTTTCTCCGTGTTTTCTAGGGAAATAAATTATTTTTGTTAAAATTTACAAAGCTTGTTGTCTTCGATCTTTTCTTCATGTTACTTTAAACGAGCCGATACGTAACAAAATATACATAACACCTTAAACTCTTTTTTCTTTTTCCGTTCTTTCTTTCTTGATTTATCCACATTTATGCAGAGTATGTTTTAACTAGGTAAACTGTAAACCTGATTTCCTTAATATGACATAAATAGTCTGCTTTAGTATCAGACATATTTTTAGTACACAGATTTAATACACAGATTTAGTACACAGATTTAGTACACAGATCTCATTTAACTTTGAAACGTTCACTTTCCAAACTGAGTGATACTACTCTGCATGATATTGACAAAAAGTAATGTCTTTCTTCTTACATTTTCGACGTCAAGTGCTAATATCCCAATGCAATCAAACAACAATGTACCCACTTGAACAAGAAACTTTCTGAGCGAGATATTCAAGTTAAAGTTCAAAATTCCAACTTTTTAGCCGAGATTAAAATCATAGAACTCTCATTATTCACACCTTATGGTAACGTGCTTACGTTCAATCTAGTAGATTTATTCGGAGTTACCTATCTGATTTTTGTGTTCTGAGTTTCAGTTCCGTGTTTACATTAGGTTCTAGGAGTACCATATGAGTTTTGATCGTTTGGTACATACGTATCGTGAGTCAAATTTAGAAATAACTAGCTGTCTCTCTTTGTAAATGAGGTGTAATTCGCTGCGGTCCAAAATTTATTATAGTAACCAAAACACAATTTTTCTTTTTGGTTTTCTTTCCAAAAGTTCCAAACTTCCCTCTTATGATCCTATAAACATGTTCAAGTTAAATATACAAAATAATGCCTAAATGTATATTTGCCTTAAAGATTATATCTATATCCTATCCACCTACCTCTTTAAATGATGTAATAACTGAGCGCTGGTTATATTAGAATTTAATGTCGTTTTTCCATTTGTTTTTTGTATTTATTAAATGTTTGATTGTATTTTAAATTTTCCTTGAATCATGTTAGTTTTTTGAAGATCGTCATTGTAAAGATTGCTTAGTTCTATAAGTTAAACTAAAATTACAGGAAAATCTAGCAACCGGCGTAAGTTTATTTATCAAATCAAACTCGATAAGCACGCTAGTAATGGAAATGTATTTATATATGTCCGCTTCCTTAGTTGCACCCATAGTATCTCAAGATTAATAATAGTTGATGGACGTTTGTAGATAATGTATACATTGTGTATAATGACTGATACATACAAAAATGGAGTTTAAGTTGAGATATACTGCATAACTTTATCGCAGTAAACCCGACAAAATCATCTGAAGTGTCTCTTCGCTATTTTTAGAAGCTCTGATGAACTATGTGTCACATGGTCAATTGCAACAGGAACAAATCAGAAAGTGTTCGACGCAAATTTGAATACTAAAAGTAACACATAGTGACTTTCATTAGTACTCTATTTGATTACTAAAATAAGAAACATTCTTGGGCCCGAGGTTTTATATTTTATTCTATTATTTGCTTGTGATCGTAATCAGGTTATGTGGTGTACATAAATGGCCTTTTTAGGTTCACCGCTTGCCTAAAGAAAATACTTAGTTTCGTATAAATATTCCGTTGATGCTTAATACAATCGTTCAAGTACATCAGCAACTTTTAATAGCTTGCATAGTTCCGATCACATTTATTTGCAAGTATATACGCATCAAAGGTTGATTAAATATTCACATATGTTCTATTTTCTCAAATGTTAGAGTTCAAAAAATGTTAATGATGCTGGTTATTGGTAAGAAATTCATATATTGGTTTTCCACATCCATTACCTATTCATTGTTAAGGTTGTCGTGACTGAGATGCCATAAGTATCAATTTTCATATTTTACTAAAATTTTATTGATGTAAATGATACTGAATTACGAAAATTATTTTTATGTCTCCCAACAAAACAATCATGAAGTTGGCAATGGCATTATATTACCCAATTATAACCTTTCAAATCCAATTTCGGCATAGAATACACATTTAAACACCAACTGAAGTTATTAGTTGCTGTGTAGGTATCAGCTATTACATTTTGTTTGGTAGGCCATTTTAGACAAAAAGGAAACCTGATTTTGAAAAATATAATTAATATTATAATACAAAAGATAACATAAAAATACATCATCTGATAGTTTCAAATATACGAAAACCAGCTTCGTCTGCTAGAAAATAAGTTCTATTATGACGTGCCATATGCAATTTGTGTTATATAAATCGAGCGAGTCTACTCAGTCTCTATAAGTATGGCTTATGCTGGAAAATAATTTCCTAATATGACGTTCCATATACAATGTTTACTAATAAATCGATCAAATCTGGTCAATGGCTATAATTTATGGCTGCTTTTAAGCCAATACCCTTGTCCTGCAAAGTCTGAGGACGATTCATGTTTGTCCTTTAGAATTCAACTGCAATATATATATATATATATATATATATATATATATATATATATATATATATATATATATATATATATATATATATATATATATATATATATATATATCTATATATATATATATATATATATATATGTATCCATGATCTTTTTGATCATTTAGCAGTATTTTTACTTGCAAGTTTACCTTTATGAGATTTATTACTGCCACAAGTTTCACATATTATGCTGCCGGGTTTTAAAAACGGACTTTGCAAATTGTTCTGTTACAACTAAGAAACATGTCAGAATGAGGAAGAAGAAAAAATAAATACAACAACGTACATATATGGATACACATATATGCGTCTCGTATTTTTCTTTTTGGTGTTGTTGTTGATTAGAACCGCAGCACATGCAGATTATATAGTGTCCAGGCTAGCGAAAAGCATTTCTCAGGGACACACCACCTCAATCCTGGTTAATCCGATAATTTAATGAAAGCCCGCAACCTTCGGGTAATGTTAACGGTACACTAAAAACAGCGCCAAAACTGCTATAGATAGATATGAAGAAAAATAAGTTGAAATGATTTATGAGGTGGATTGTTCCTATATACTATATAATTTGATTGTCTTTGATACTATACCATCATGAAAGGAGATTGTTAATTAGCTACCTTGCTAATCAATACCTGAGAACATGATGAGTAGAACAGATCAGATATACTCGTGTAAAACAAGTTTCTAACCAGCCAAAATGTGAACATGTGTTGCTGTATAACTGTTCCAACACAAATGTACGTGGCATTGAAAACAATGACAAAATAACTGTATGACTGGAAAAAAAAGACACTTCGCCCCTGGGACTTACCTAGTAATTTGTGATTGTGTTAATCAGTGTTAATAACATATGAAAATATCATTGCCTTGGTGAAACTAATGTCTTTAAAATGAAGGGGATAAACATGGGTAAGATGTCACCTTCTTGCAGATTTCAAGTGAAGTCAATGTTCACAGCTTGCATATCTAGTACCTGTGTCAGAGACAGACTTTCCCAAAAGACTTGCATTTAAAGATTTCCTCTGTTTGGTACAGCTACGACTTGCAATAGTGACACTTTACCAGGCTGGTCATAAACTTTAATGTTACGTAAATTAATGCTTGCTCTTTACAACATGATTCATAACATCATCCTTTCTGCTACTGCGAAATTTGCTATCCGATGCCGAGATATATGTAGATAATTTTATGTAAATAATTTCCCACTGTTTGTCATGAACGATGTGTTATAATAAGATCCGATTTCAAAACAAGCAAAACCTTCTGAATCCAGGTTATTATGCAAAGATTAGAAATATATAAACCTTGCAAACAGTATGCGTATTTGCATTGGTAACACACAATACAACCTTAGAAACGATAATGTCATGATTTTCAAAATTACTTCGTATTTCTGTCAATACTTCAAATTAGATCTATTCTTACTCTTCATAGTGAAAACAAAATTTATGACAAAAACTGTTTATGTATATTTTGGCTTACATTATAATACAGTTATCTTGCCTTGAAAATCAAGTCTTTCACGAAATATATTTAGGCTGAGTTCTATATTTCCCATTTTTCAGCTTATAACAAATAACATTCATTAATGTTTTCCCTCGCTTATCGTGTACTGCATCCATTAGAAAGATTAAAATAGATCGTTTGATATAACATAGGTAAAAGAAGTACTACTTATGGTACTCTTTGAAGACAACCAGCTTGTTATGCACCTCATAAGTTCAGGTACACTGAAACTGTGTGTTCCTGTCCATGTTTTTCTATCTCCGGCCAAACTGGGTAGGGCCCCTGTGACGGAGTGGTTTAAGGCAGTCGCCTTTCCATTGCACTCCCATTCCATTTTTGTCCGCGTGGATTCAGTCTCGGCCAACGAGGGTGCATGAAAGACAACATCCCAGTAGCTCTCCTTGAGTAGGTGGTTCTTTCCGGTGTTTTTCCGGGTTCTATAACTACCAGATAAACTGGCTGCCATGAATTGCCTACCATGTACTGAAAAAGGCGTAAACCCCACAAACCACAAAATTCATTGTATATCATGGCAACCAATGGTGCAAATCTCCCTTAACATAAATGTATTATCAAAGTCATGATTTGCTGTTTTACATTATGTCTATATTTGGATATATTTGTACAATACTAATCAATATTGTACTGTCATCCCATTGTGGTACACGTATATTGCATATATAAGTCTGAGTGTTTGAAAAAGTAGTTTGTTCATGGTGTATAACGTATTCTTCATTATTAATACTTTTTTTTCACAACCATATGTATGAATGCTGCATAGCTGAAGCTGAAGGAAATTCTTATCATTCAAAATAATGAAGAATGTCTCACGAAATAGGTTTCTCAACACAAGTCATTGATGTAATCTGGATGTAAAGAGTATAAGGGTTCAGTCCGTTCGGTGCCGAACTTTTTAATACTATGTTAATACATTTTATTATATCTATTTAATACTATGTTAATTCATTTTATTATATCTAACCGATCCGGTGGCCAAAGTGGGAGGTCGCGGGTTCGAACCACGACCTAGTCATACTGTTACGTGTAGGCTCGTACAAAAGTAACAAAAAGAAAAGAGTGAAGCCAACAAGCTTCGTAAATTTTAACAGAACAATTTATTTCCCTAGAAAACAAGGTAAAAATATGAAAAAGGACTTACGGTTTGTGAATCTAATCCAAACATTAATCCTAGAATTTAAAAATATAAGTCCTATCACTAAAAAGTTCTAATTGAATCAAAGTTCCGATGAAGCTCCAAGATGGAATAAAATGACGTCTTCTATATCCCGTCTTGTGTTGATGTGTCAAAAGTTCCTTGCTGAATCACCAAGAAATAAATTCCGGCTTTAGAATTCCGAATAATTTTTAGTAAATGTCTTTGTCCAAGAATTTTGATGATCACTGGTATTTTCTAGGGAATATAAATTATTAAATCCCCAAAAAATAGAACAATTTTAAATCAAACTGGTATCAACATTAGAAACACCTTGAGCTCTGACGGTGTATATTACGACTGACTAAATCCCCTACAAAATATGTTTTAACCCTCAATTTTAGGTTACATGATGGGGCACGAGATCACTTAGTTCGAACAACTCAGTACAAATATATCCATTAGCACGTAGGCTATACAGGTTCGATTGAACTTAACGAATCTTACTATAAGATTCAAAAATAAAAATGCTGTTTACAATAGAGCTGACATGAAAACTAAGAATGACCTTGATTATGACCAATGGATTTCACTCTGTGTTCACCAATTTCTGAATCAAAGTCAGGAACTAGGTCAGCTAAAAATACAATGTTTTAATCAGGTCAAAACAGAAAACTGAATTTTCAGAAAACCAAGTCAAATCCAGTGAATAAAGTTATCATTACAATAACACGTAATGAAATAAAAATAAAATAAAAAAGAATTTTAAAACTAACACACAAGTAATTAAATTACATATACGTAACAATACCAACGACATAAAAATGGCACTTGCAACTGCCTCGTTTGACTCTCAGCATTAAGATATTAGTGTTGGGACTGGTCGGCCTGTTTTCGGAAAAATGTTATTGTGTGGGACATGATGCTACATGCCTACTGCATGATGCCTCAGTGCTAGATATCACTATAAACCACCACACCGCAGACACCGTAGCGATAAGACTGAAACTTTGTTTAAAGCTACCTTAAAAATCCAAATCATCCACACACATTTATTTTATCTATTTAATGGGATGTTAATAATTTTTATTATAGCTGTTTAATGCTATGTTAATGCATTTTATTATATAAAATAAATATTGCTTATATACAAGTCTGGAGAGTACAAGGGAAAGCACGTTTCAAAAGCATCTTAAGTTCCATCAGATGCAGGTACTCAGTTCTGTACTTAAAAACTCTTTGAATATTGCAATAGCATCATCAAAGTAAGCATTTGCCCCAAAACAAGCTCATGACTTCTAATAATCACACGAACATGTTCTTTTAAAAAAGTAGAAATTATATCCTATGTTCAATCTAATATTACTGTTCAGACTGATTCGTCTAGTCCTGCGCGTAACCTATTAAACAATGTGTGCGCAGCAAAACTTCTTCTCACAAGTTAGCGACCAGTTTTAAGGATATTTGCTGACGTTTAAGTAGCCATTTACTAACGTCAACTCAAGATCAATAAACGTTTGCCGGTGACACCCAAACGATAGTGTTCAGTATGAGTCGCCCAAGAAGATTTTCCGCCACTTGCCTTGTAAGGAAGTTAACGTCGAAGAACTTTTAGCACGATGGAATCAAAATTTCGTGCCATACTTGGTTTGGACATCCCTGCCATAAGCATATAAACTATACGCTAATTCTATCAATTTCAAAGTTATGTAATTTTAACAAATCGAGATTTGGAACAAGCTCTTTGATGCTTTCATGTATGTACTGAAGGCAGACTACAAGTCCGGTTCGTATTGAAAACATGCAGATTAATTTTACGAGGTTATATAAATAGTGCGAGTATTATTTACATTTTGGCGAAATGGTCATCGAAAAATGAGCTTTTTAATGAAATCAATAAACTTGGGATTAATTGCAGTATAAAAAACTGGATCAGTTTTCATTTTGCATTGTCTACCAATCTGAACTATCTTTGATATTAAGGAATTTAGTTTTAAAAATTGGATAATGGTATATATAAAAAAATGAGAAAATATGAAGTTTGGAGTTTTATCCAATATATATATTGGAAAAAATATTTATTTACTGCCCCTCATTTATAGTTCAAAATAAAAATCATTATTTGTAAAAACAGAGTATTGATGTGTTTTCCCAACTAATTTTGTTTTTAATTTCCACGTCTAGGGAGTCCATTTATCTGGGTCTAATAATTACAACCTTGCGTTGAGCAATTGGTCCACGTTTTCAACCATCAGTCCAATTTTATATCCAACGCTGGTCATTTACCAGGCTGTGAACGTTATACGGAATACAATGGTAAGTAGCAGCACTTCTACACAGAGAAACAGACAGACAATTGCACTTGCAAATATCTGTTAAACCATATGCAGAAAGAGTGACTGAGAGTAAGATATATATATATATATATATATATATATATATATATATATATATATATATATATATATATATATATAGAGCGAGAGAGAGAGAGAGAGAGAGAGAGACAGACAGACAGACAGACAGACAGACAGACAGAGACAGAGAGAGACAGACAGACAGATACAGAGAGACAGAGAGAATAAATATTTAGTTAATACTTTACTCGCGAACAAATACATTATCGTATGAATACCAGAAGTGTAACAATATAAAACATATGCTTAGGACATACCTTGTATCACTGATATGCCACGAGATGTATACATTGTTACGAAAAATTTATACATCGAGTAGTATATGAAAAATGCAGCGTATATACCACACATATGTTTTATTTATATCACATGTAAATACACCTACTTGCCTTGTGAACGGAGTTAAGATTGACTAAAGCCATATGTGTATTGATGGAGCGAATGAACACTTCACATCCCTGCTATTCACAATCCTCTTAGCAAATTAATAAGTTGCTTCTTATCTTTTTCGAGCTCCCTTTTCATTCATATTGATTAAATAAATATAAGAGACGCTCATGATTAAACAGGAAAGATTATTTTTATGAAGAAAGTGGAACACTACAAACACATATCTTCTCGAACGCTGAATATGCAGCCATTCACTTAACGGAGAATGCATGAAAATGAGTGTACAATATAATCTAAAGGAAATGACGAACACAAGAGGTAATTGAAACATTTTAATGCATTTACAGTTGATCAAGGGTAAATTGTTGTTATCCTGCAATTGTCCCGTCGCTTTACTGGCCTTAGCGTCGCTCTTTGTCTTTCAATTCATGATATGGAACTCGTTGGTATAGTTCTATTACTACGATATTATAAAACCAGCCAATATACATTTTGTGAGGAATAATTTCAAAAACCTGAAACCTGTTCGAGAACTAGTGAACTTGTTCGCCTTGATCTCCCCTTTCGTCGCGTTTGGTTTCTTGTCTTCGGTCTCCATGTTTTTCTTCTCGCTTTTGTGAAATTGTTCAAGACTTTCCTTGAGAGCTCTATTATCTACAATCCTGTTTCAAATAAGTGTCTTTAAATAATTTTAAGCTTGCATTTTGTACAGATAGTAGTCACGATAGAAACCAGTAAAATATGTAATATATATTTGTTGCGATATGATCTCTTACAACTCTGTCTATAAAATTGCATACATTATCTATCAGATGAATTTTTCTGAATACAAGTGTCACAGCAAATATTATATCTTATACCTATTTTGATAGTTTTGCTCATATAGAATTTACAAATATTTCGTATGCGTTCCTAATTTCTTTGTCTTTCATTCTGTTTAAGTCATTTAATGTTAAATATATACCGTTTGTCTACTTGCATACTCCATTACCATGTGAACTTCTAATACTTGTTCAAATCTCTATTCTCTCTCACTTCAACAACAACACTTAATTCTTCTTGAAGTTGTTTTGGTCCATTCAGAAAAAATTATAGAACCTGTTAGAGTAGAATTCGAACGCAAAGCGACTGAGGTATATAATTCATATATAATGAAGATGGTTATTTTGATGCTAATGATAATGACGCAGCAATTACTGGAGCATATATTGACAATTTAACTGATAATGGGTGTACACAAATATGTTTATCATCACTCTATAGTTATACAAATATCTTTATCATCGGTATACAGTTATGCAAATATCAGTATCATCAGCATTGAGCATTAAAGTATGATTATCGTATAGTTATGAAAATATCATAATCATCAAGCTATACTAATAAACATATCTTTATCTTCATAAGGCTATACAAATATCATGATTGTCAGCATATAGTTATACAAATATCGTTATTAGCAGAATGTATCTATATAAATATCATTATCATCGGCATATACAGATGGAGTTAATTGATAAAAAGAATTTATTCGCATGATATGGGTATACGTGAAGATCGGTGTAAATTAATGAAAACTCATTTACAAATTGAGTATAATGTATGGTGTGCATAACGTAAGTAAACAAAAGTATATATATAGGAATTTTTTAAAAGTGTGAACAAGTACAAAACGACAGGAAGCTTGCTCTATCTCATTTATTAAAGATTAAAGATAAATCGTCGTGGACCATATGATCATGAATGCTTTATATGCTGGTTACATTAGTAATATTTTTAGGACTTCTCTAAAATAGTAGAATTTGAAATTTCCCATTTTGCTGTCTTCGCTCTTTTATGTTTCTGATCCGATCGTCTTCTATATATTCCAAGAGCATGCAACTTGGAACTTGGCATGTTTCGTTATTTTCTATTTGTTTAATTATTACGTTGTTATTACTCTGTGCTCTTAAACTAAGTAACAGCAATTAGAGTAACCGACACGCTTATTAAAATCAACAAGTAAATATATTTCTCTAAGTAACAAAGTAAATATGTATAAAGAACATACAATACTCCGAATTAAATCCCAAATAATCCGAAAGGTCTATCACAAGTCCAAAATAACTGAGTGTTTGAAAGAATTCCAGTATTGAATGTGTTAATAACCGATAGACTTGAAGGAGTTGTTGTACCAACAGTCTTGATGTAACACAATGATATAATCCATGGTGTCTTTAATGAATTCAAAATAACCACAAAGTAGTGATTTTGTCCAAAATGTCAAGGAGCAGTTTGTTATTAAAATGAATAATTTTAAATTAACGGTTGTTCTCAGATTATATCAGAACAAAACAATAAACAGTAAATAATTCTAAAGGGTGAATTTAAGGAGAAATTAAATAATTCTGATTTTAAGGGAGGAATGAACTAATTTTGTTTATCAAAATCCAATATAAAATCTAAGACACAATAAAATTACCAAGATATGGGTCATACGTTTTCTCTTTCAGAACCATGTAAATTTCTAATAAAAATAACACATTGAACTCAAAATCAGTAAACAACCTATTTGTAACCTACATACAAAACAAAAATCAGGTACGCTACAAAACGTTATCCTCACTTATGGAACAGGTCAAGTACACAAAATAAAAAAAAAAATGCGTAACACATCCCCTCATAAAGAAAAAGGTTTTACAAAATATCAAATATACGTATGAAAATATTTCATAAAACATACATAGATAGATGGCTTATAAATGACACCAAATATACATAAAACAATAAAAGTGAAAGTATATCTACTATCTTTATCTCTATTTCCTTGATGTGCCTAATATCAATGTTATTTTCCTTCAACATCATCCTCCTTCTCAGCCTTCTCTGATTTTTGCTTTTCTTTCTGCTAATAAAGGTGAAGAGTTCGTGATCACGGTTATCTAGACCAGATGTTATCATCTTCATTAAACGCTGTAATGTTGATGGATAATTTTTCATACGAATTAGCATCACTTTTCACTTTTTTATACCGATAAAGCCCATCTGGAGTTGCATATGCAACATTTCGTATGCTCTTTCCGTGAGTGGAATTTACCAGAATCCTATCAAAAGGTCACACTTAGTGACATATTTGCAAAGTTGCATTTCCAATTTTGTTAATACATTCGACTATTCTTCGGATTGGAAATGAATCTGTTTTGCTGACACTGTTCTCAGTTCACATACGGAATGAGTTATCTGGTTTAGGCACTTTTCCCTGCTTGAAATAATTCATCGTGCTACAATGCGTTTTCTCATGTATAGATTCTACATTCTCAACATCCTAATAGATTTTATTTGTTCATGCTGAAATATCGGCATGAACAAATAAAATAGTGTTTACGTTCATTCTTTTCATATGGACTTTTGATGTGAAAGTTTCTGGTCCAGATTGTTCAATATTTTGGAATTCCGAAGATTGGTTACAACAAAGTTACTACTGTCAGATTGAATTCAATCGTTTACATCCTCATTGTGTGTGACAGGTAAAACTAAATTGATTGAATGATTAAACTGGGTTATAGCTATCACAATACTCCTGCAACATATTGACCTGTCTGAGGTTATCATCATGGCTGCAATTATTAAACTATTGAGCTAATATGAGGTGTCTGAGGTTGTCGCAATTTTAATCCGTCTTCGTGGGTGAACAGCACTGATCAAATAATTGTTCTTCTTCCTTGGAAAAATCGACATGGGTTTGTCTAGTTTCTTTTCTACAATTCTTATACTTTTGCCTGTATGTATCAGGTACAAACTCATGACCCTTCTGATACGTTCCTTAACCACATCATAATCAGCACATTGTTGTACCAACAATAAAGTGAAGACTTTAGGAGCTTTGGCAAATAAGTACACTTTGCAAAAGATACAGTTCAATGCTCTCTTTGCGATTTCAAGCCTTTATCAATTTTCCCAAATGAGGAACGTATTGATATGTTTCTTTTCCTTAAAAGGGGGTACACATCTAATATTTCTGCTAACATCAAAACCTGATCTTGTGTGTAAACAGGGATCGTATGCTCCACCTGCCAGCTGTAATTATTGTAATTACATTCTAATTTGTTTCTCTCTCTCTCTCTCTCTCTCTCTCTCTCTCTCTCTCTCTCTCTCTCTCTCTCTCTCTCTCTCTCTCTCTCTCTCTCTCTCTCTCTCTCTCTCGCTGCTTTTGTATTTACCTTTCTTCTTTCTTTTACTCTATCAATCTATCTCTATATCTCTCTCTGCATCTGCCTCTCCCTCTTCTTTTCCTCTCACCGAATCTGCTTTTCTTTGTCTTCTTCCTTTCTTCCTTTCATCCTTTCTTTATTTCTCTGCATTTGCATCTCCTCTCGCTCCTCTTTACTGCATCTACCTATCCCTCTCCGTTTCTTCTCTCTGAATTTGTATTTATATGAGTTCTCTCTCTTTATAATTTTGGATTTCCAGGATTTCATTCTTTATTTCATGCTTTCATAACTCTATTACCATTTGAGTTTTTAGACTTCAATTCGTTTAATTTCCTATCGAAGCCACACACAGACATACTAATCAAACCCAAAGCATGTTTTAATCCTAAACTTATTTTTCACAAAATACTGAGTCATACCATATTATGCTTGGTGAAAGGGGCTTTCGTTTCAGAAAGAACATAATGTCTGGACAGCTCAAGGAACTCATCCTTTTTCAAAGATTCTAACACTCACTGGAAAGAATTTAAAGCAACGTTCTCCACTTTATATGACTTACTGAGGGCTTGTTGGTTTTAAAGAGGATTCCGCATAGATGTAAAATTAATTTACAGGGAAAAAAAATTTCCTACAATTTATATTTAAAAGGTAATTTAGAGCATGTTTGAAATGCATTTTTAAATCATATCGCGGACGCAACCCTTACTTTCTGTTACGAAACTGTCGTCTTAAGCTAAGTAAGAGAACGAAATGAAACCAACAAGTTCATTACAATCAACAAATTAATATATTTATCTAGGCAACAAAGAAAGATTATAAGAGGAACTTCCGGTATTGTGAAAGAAATCCCAAATAATCATAAAAGGTCTATCACAAGTCAAAAGCGTATAGAGAGTTCCGAATGACTTCCAGTATTGAATGTGCTATGTAAAAACTCTTAAGTGGGCTGCTGTTCCAACAGTCTTGATGTGTCACAATGAAATAATCGATAATGTCTTTCATTGAATACATGCTAATATAGGAGTGGTTATTTTGTCAAAAATGGCAATTAACACTGTATTTCCAATAAATTATCTTAAATAATGATTCCTCTCTAATTATATCTGAACAAGACAATAACTAATTCTAGAGACCAAACTTAAAGAAGGAAAGAAATAATTATGTTTAGCTGATCCTTATATTAAACTCTAAGACACGATAAAATGACCAGGATGTGGGTGAAGACTTTTCTTCCATAACCATCTAATGTTCTATAAAAGAACTTGGACTTGAACTCAAACATCAATAAACAACATGTTTATAACTTACTAACAAACAAAAAGCAGGTACCCATTTACACACTACCCATTATCATGGACATAAGTCAAGTATACAAAATAAATTAAACATACATAACCACAGATGATTATTATTATTATTATTATTATTGCTGTAATAAAATCATTATAAAGTTGTTACACATTTTCTCAGGAATGTTTGGTTGAGTTTTATAAATTGTTATTTTAACCTACTATACTATATATTTTCATCAGCTTAGCACCTGGTAACAAAAATAATCCATTATCATCAACAGCTTAGTTTAAGCGAATAACTGAATCCGAAATATTTTGATGAAATGTTATTGTTACGTTTTCATCGCGATCCTTTCCACAGTGGAATACGACAAAATTCTCAATTAAGTTGTGATGCAAATTGCTTAACAAATGTTTTATTTTTAATCAACTAACGATAAAAAAGCGTCAGACTCTATAATTGCATTTAATCTCTTCTTCTATTAGTCAGTTGCTATGTTGATAAAAAAAATAGTCCATCCTTTTTTCCTGATGTCTATGGTTCTATCGTCCCCACCATCATCTATTCAACCAATTTTCTGTTCTATCTTTTCTATATATACTTATCTCATCATCAATCATTTATATCACTATTTTGTACTATATTATTGGGCCATCTAACAAGATTTAAATTCTTCCTTGTTAGATATCTCCATGACGTGGAGGAATATTAAATGTGTTGCAAATTCTGTAAAATCTTTTTAGATATGCAATATCACTTCTCCTTGGATTAAAGTCTTGATCGTCAGGTTTCCTAGGTAGTTTTCAAAATAAAGATCGCAGATGGACAAACCTATGCTGCGTAAGGCATACGCTTCTCCTACGACTTCCCCATGACACTATCTTTCCATACGAAAAATAATTACAGTGAAAATGTGTAAAGTGAGAGGTAAAGACAACTTTGAGATGGATGCAAATATTAGCATTGAACTAATACCGAGTAACCTACAATAATCTTTATCGTTATCATGAAAGGCAATTAAAGTACGAACGCAGATGCAAGTGCATGCAAATGGATTCACACTACATTATGCCAATGCCTAGTCGTTCTGACGGCAATATTAGTGTGGGTGCAGCAACACTTATGAGATTGAAACCATTTTTTTTTCTTTCTGTTTTGATGGGGATGTAGAGTCTAAGACAACTAGTAAAAAATGGTAAGAAATAAATTAGCCGTGTAATATAGTTTGCCTTCGTTTCAATTCTTCCACTTGTAGTCTCAATTGGCACCTACTTTATTGTTGCGTTCAATCGATTTACTAAACAAGCCGTCCAATACAGATCGCGGCTGTAACTTTTGGGCACCATCTTTATCGTATGCCAGCGCAAGTACGGTTAGTTGCACAATTGCGCAACCAGCTCGAAGTGCCAGAAAATTGCAGAGCCACATAATTTACTTTCGTACCGATTCATGCATATGGACATAAAGAGTTCGTAGCCATTTCTGTCGATCAAGTCCATTAATACAGTTGTCTCTTGCAACGTTCAAAAAGCAAACAAACGAACAAAACAAGGTTGCTGCGAAAAGGTACCAGAAATATATGTGACTGGATTTTTAACGTAGCTTTAACAATTTTTCAGTCAGATCGCTACGATGTCTGCAGTGTCGCAGTTTATAATGTATTGTAATGAATATATGGTCTTAACCGAAGTAACAGTAAGAAATCAAACCATCAAGGTTACTGAATTCAACGAATATATTTATTTCTCTAAGTTACAAAGTCAAATTGAACTTAATGTGTTCCGCATGAATTCAAATAGCGAATTTCCTGATGCAAAAATAGTCTTGAATAGGTCTATGCAGCAATAGTATTTTTGTATCACAAATTAATAATACAGAATATCTTAGAAGGAATTCACAATAATTCCAAAATTGTTTTGTTTCCAAATGTCAATGAGCACTTTGCATTTCCTACGGTTAATTTACATTAACGATTCCTCTCCAATTGTATTTGAACACTACTGAAAATAATTCCACAGAATGGTCTTAAAGTAAGAATGAAATAATGTTCTTTATCTCAAGCTTATATAAAACTCTACGACACAATTAAATTACCTGGAAGTGGATCAAACGTTCTCTTCGATAACATTCTAAATTTGTATATAAGGCTAGACTTTTAACTCAAATATCAGTAAGCACCCCACCTATAACTTTCAAATACGACAAATAGCAGGTACACACCAACATTCTACAATCAGTCATGGAAAACGATCAAGATCACAATACAAATTAAATATACAGGAGGAGTGACCATTTCTGAATTAATGCGAGTGACCATTTCTGATTATAAAGCAAATGGATTATTTAAAAATGTGCGTATTATTCGGTGTCATTCTGATTACATAGGACAATTTACTGTAATGTTTTCAGCGGTGGAGCTGAACAATGCTTTTATTAGGAAATCAAATCCATATCTGTGATGCAAGCCATATATGGATTTAGGACAATTTTACTCTGGCCGGTTCGGAATATTTTTTTTCTTATAAATGAAGCATATCGAGATCAAATTATAATACAAAATATTGGAAACCTCTCCATTTAAATTATTTAATACACATTGATTCTGTGCAGCAATCCTTCAAAATCAGACATTTATCTGTTCCAGATCTTGTTCATTTGGAAAATGATCTGGGGTGTCATTTCATAGAAGCAAGTAAGAAAACATCCACCCATCCACCCACTGACAGAGAGTAAGCATTGTTGCTTTTTTAGGCAACGACATAATGGCATCTCTATAAATAAGATAATAATAATGTAACAAATTGTTATTCCTACTGATGGTAAGACGATAGCTAGAAACAACCTGTCCAAAATTTGTTTGACTGTAAGAAAATTCCTATTATCTCTAAGACGAGAGCTAGAAAAGATGATCAAACTTTGATTGACTGTAATGTAATCACTGTTATCGGTAAGACCCGTACGAGATCAAATGTGCTCGAACTTTGCTTGACTGTAAGATAATGTATGTTACCTAAGAGCTAGATGAAAAGAGCTCACACTTTGTTTGACTGTAAGATAATTCCTGTTGCGGATAAGACAAGAGTTAGATAAAAATACTTGCACTTTGTCTGTCTGTTCGATAGTTAATGTTAACGGAAGACGAGAGCTAGATAAAAAGAGCTCACACATTGTTTAAATGTCAGAAAACTCTTCGTTTAATAGTAAGATTCAGTCACTGAAAACTTCATCGGATGTAAATGTGTGGGATATGTTGTTTACCATCCTGAAACATACCACAACGGTAAGTTAGGATGAGATTTACTATGGTCAAACTATACAATGATTCTTCATTAATGTGCTTAATGGACCCCAAATGTGTGTACCGAGTTAACCTCGATGGATCTCTAATATACTGAAAATATTGTACATAGAAATACAAACAATACAACATTTAATATTGCATAACCACATAATAATAGAACATGATAAATAGAAAAACTGCCATTTAGCGAATTGAACTAAGTAGCGGTTAAAGATCCTTGGCCATGCCCTAATGCTTGAGCTACAGTGGTATACTGAGGAATTTTTTTACAGAGATGGGCAACTTTTCTTTATAAACGGAACAATTTTAAAATCTAGGTTATCATAAGAGATCCCTTATATAACGGTATCGCTTTCCTTTATATCTGTGAAACTTAGTTTACAGATATTCTCACCTCACCAACTAATAATGACTTTACACAGATTCTCACTTCAACGACTAACAATGACTTTACAAAGATTCCCACCTCAACTCTTAACAATGACTTTACACAGATTCCCACTTCAACGTCTAATAATGACTTCACACAGATCATATTCCAGCCTCAACGACTAAATATGACTTTTCACAAATTCCCACCTCAGTGGCTAACAATGATTTTACAAAGATTCCCACCACAACGACTAACAATGATGCTCATTCCATTTAGTCTGCCTCATAGAACATTGCTCATTTGCATAATCCATATTCGAATAGGTATTACAATCTGGTTGCGCATTAATAAAATCTATATTCGAATAGGTATTAGTATCTGGTTGCGCATTTGTCAAATCCATATTCGAATATGTGTTACAATCTGGTTGCGCATTTGTAAACTCCATATTCGAATAGGTAGTAAAATCTGGTTGTTAACTTTCTTAAACCAATACACATTAAATACAATATCGGGGAAAATCTACAACATTTTCACGTTCAACACTTCTCTTTTCAAATTTATATCTCGATTTTGGTCTCTCCGTGTTATATGTCAATCTGTGTCAATCAGAGTGACTCTTGTGTGAAACTCCTTATGTAAATCACATGTATTCTGTTCTTCTTCTGAACAAAGAATTTACTTGAATTAAATTGATTTGGATTGAATTGAACAATATTTGGATGTAACGAACCCTTTACTGACATGAATCATGAATTTCAATTACTTAGAAATTAGCCCAAGATAACGGTATAATCATGAAAGTGAATAAATGTAAGATTTCCTAATAACTAATAACGATGTTTGATTACTCAAGTGATCTGTTCGCGTGACCGGATGTAAAATGATTGTGATAACTGACATTTCCTTGTCAATAAGAAACTGTTTACCTTGAACTTCTACCTGCATGTATAACTAACCATTCGAATTTACAAAAAATGGTTAATATAACCAAATGCAATTTATATTTCAGTTCAGTGGACATGTAAAAATGTAAAAATCGAAGCAGTCATTTTGATGATATTTTCTTCTCCTCAAACAATCTCTCTCTCTCTCTCTCTCTCTCTCTCTCTCTCTCTCTCTCTCTCTCTCTCTCTCTCTCTCTCTCTCTCTCTCTCTCTCTCTCTCTCTCTGGTTTTAAAAGCCTTTAAGACAGACAATAAAATAATATATGGTATTTTTCAGTCAGATCATATCATGGAAATGACAATTATCTATATTTTAAGACGAGAAGATATATACATGGTTTTAATTCCTACATGTTTCATTCTATCATTCATCAGCTCTCTAACATAGACGTTTATTATCAAAAAGGATTCAAGTGCAGTTTTCTCTTGCAGAGAAAAGACGAGATTGCTGATGATCGTATTCTGGACATATTTCATACAAGTATACCCCTTTATGGTCTTAGCAGCGGCACTGCTAATGCACAACCTTGGAAAGATTCTACGTTCACTATTTAGTATAATAAAAGATTCTACGTTCACTATTTAGTATAATAGGATTTTAACCAAGCTTGCACTGAATCCTCATATTAACAAGAAAATGGACGAGGTAATTTTTCCTTTGATATCAAAAGAAGTTAAGCTTCGTTTCAGTAGGAGTTCAGATTGGTTCAGATTTATTGTCATTTAATGACGTACACTATAAATCTCGAGTGATTTTGTAAATATTAGAATCATTCGAACACTTTTATTTCGAATCCATGAAGAAATTTCATCGTCACAAAAGAGGTCGAATAATGTCAGTGCTGACCAGATTTTAACCATGTTTTATATCTTTCTAGCTCTAGGTCAGTCTAGAATGTGCATGTCAATGGTTTGTGAAAACGATACCGTTCACATTGTTTGGCATGCTTTCAAGCAAATTAGCCTTGAAGCTTCGCGAGAATAAGATTTCAGATTAAATCGATGATAAGTTTATTTCCACCACTTCGTACAGAGATATTGCTTTTGATCAACTTTGAATGGCTTGTGAACACACTAAGAATGTCAATTTATGATTTTCAATCAAATGTGTAATGAAGCGATAGTTCGTAGAAATCTTGGATGTTTCTCACGAAGACCAAATTTTGACTTGAGTTTGAGAAAGATGGCCCTTAAACGACTTAAAATGTGTATTCGTCGGAGATTTGAATACCACTGCATTCAATGTCCACATTTGATTAGACCAAACAGCCTGTCTAGTTTCATCTTAACAAGGTCTCATCTACGACAGTCAGTCAGAGTTTAATGATATTTTGAAGAGCTATGGACATTGGGGTTCTGAAACTCGCATTCTTTCTAGGTTTCAACAACATTTCATAATAAATACCATGGCGAAAATAACTTTAATGATCGGCTTATTTTGACTATTTTACAGATATTTCACTGGAATTGATATACCTACGGAATCCCAATGCATTTTTAATTCTACAGGACCTGCATTATTTATTTGATATCAAACACATTTCCAGAAAAGCTTTATCTCGATACCAGACAAGGTTGATGATCACTAGATTTGAGACACATTCTACAAAGTTCTGACCCTTGATTAACTTGGAATATTTAAGTAGCTTGTGAAAATAATTATTTCTTGATTTTGATTCCAGTAATATTGCCATATATAACTTCACATGTAGCAAGATCTTAGATTATATAAATTGGAGAAAGATATTAATTACATTTTACTTAAATATTGCTTATTGGTCACTAACGCTATCCGGAGTTCCCAGTATTTCAATCCTTTAGTGGGAGGACTCGTAAGAGGGTGACATGCCTATTTTACTGGCAACTTCTTGTTAAATCATAGAAGAATAAGGAAAATCACTTTCATCATAAATTATTCTCTTAGGATAAGATGGTTGTGTTATAAGAAGGCTGTGTATTTTCTAAAACACGTGTACAAATGTAAATGCTCTTATGATCAAACATGTCATTGCTGCAATTTTTTAATGCCTAAAACGTTTAAATAGTCACTGTCAAAACACTTCGCCAAAGAAGAAGAAATCTCCATATAATCGAATTACATGGTCGACCACATTATACATTTTCTTTTAAGTATAATTTGTTTTAAAAATATGGTTCTTTTCTTTGCTGCAGAATTGAGGAAAATAAGGGTGCCACTGCAGCTGCATTGGCTCGAAAGTACAAATCATTATTTCAGTAGCTTTTTGAACAAAATGTACCTTTTCGATTTACAAGGCGCCTAAGCAAATCGACGTGAAAACGGTTTGTGGAAAACATTTTGGTCACGTCGAATATAAACAACAATAATTATATTACTTGGTGACTTCGACATTTTCTACTACATAAAATAGAGCTAAATGTGTGATAGAGGAGTCCAAAGACAATTTCAGAATTGATTTAATAACTTATCACTCAGATTTATGTTGTCCTGAGATGGCCAAGGAAGAGCACCCACTTCAAAAGCCTTTCTTCCCCGCTTTGGTAAACAGGACGTTAGAGTGGCCACTGACAAAATGTTCACGTGAATCATTCGGAGGCGATAATCTCCTCTTTGTCGATGCTATATGTCCAGTATCAGCCCAACGGAATCTATTCGGCAAACGTCTCAACTAGAGTGCACCCAATTGTTATTGGAAATTTACTTATGTTGCTCAAGTTATGTGCCCACCCCCACCCCCCTCAACATATTGTTATCGCCGAGGGGTCGCCACAGGTACTATATATAAGACAATTGTTATATGGTAATCGTTCGTATCTTCAAGACCTTTCGCCATCTTCGCCCGCCGTAACAAAAGTGTCTCTATATCTCAGAAAAGAACATCATGGAAAGTTGAGACAGAGCGCACATCCAATTATAAATCAATGATTGAATAGACTAAGTTCCGTGCACATTTATCAGAGTAAAGATTTCCGTTATTGAAATCGGTAGGGGGTTCAAACAAACAAGGAGGTATATTTAGACTATAATTTTCTTCGTTTTGGTTTTAGCTGAAAGTCATCTAGTGTATTCATCATTTTTAATATCGTTTGCTATTAGTTTTGCAGAATTGTCTGAAACTGAGGAAGGGTATTTATCCTTGCAATTGAGATAGCTGAATTTATTTTCGTCCAAATTTTAAATCTAGAATGAGTAAAGATGTGCAAAAACATGTATTAATCGCATTGGAAAGTAACTCAACAAACAAGCTTACATCTTGCAATGATTTCTTTTTTCCAGCAATTATTGACGCCAACGGACTAAGATGCAGCTGCTTTTAAGGTATGGGAGACACACACATTACATAATATACACAAAAGATCACGTCATTGCTCTATTCAGCGCGCTTTCTTGATTGTTTAGATACATTTATTGTATTTAATATCAGAAAGAAAACTGCATCGTCGTTATCATCATCATCAGCATCATCATTTAGGATAACAGAATATGTTTGTTATTGCTATAATTATCGGAATCATTATTATTTATTATCATTAAATTTATTTTGTGTTTCTGATTTCCACGGAAAGGTAGTTGCTGCTATTTTTGTTGCAACCATTGATGTTGATGGTGTTATGGTCATTATTGATGAGGTGAAAGAAAAAATAGCAGACTGCCCTTCGGTTTATTTGACTGGTATTAAAAATACATGTTTCACGTATTTTGACGATTTTTTGCGGAGTTTAATTTAGGAAGAAATAAACATTCTCAAAATATCACATATTAAAGCGTCTCTGGTTTTCGTTACCTATGACCATGTTTGGCTGTGAAACCAAGATGTATTACTGATATTATTGCTATAATTGTAGTTGCTCTTTTGATCTCGGAACTCTATTTTTTATTATGACTGTAATGTATGCTATACGACAATATATTTTGTACTCTATTGAGATCGCTCGCGCTACACACAATATGTGTATTTTATATTTGTTCTGTATTTGAAAATTTGATTGTGGATCAGCACAGATATGACATTAAATTGCCAGTAAATCACAGCATATACATTTCCCATATTCATAGTAAGAAAACTGAGCACAAAAATAAACTTAAATTGAAAACTTTAGCATACAAAATCATTCTTAAAATCTATCAGTATCTTTCGAATTTCAGTTATACGCAGAGTTATGACGAATAAGATGATGTAAAAATATTAATGATTATAATTACAATGAAAGACAATGTAATAGACAACCGTGTATCTTAATTCTGATCATTAGGGCAGATTTTATGCTGAGACAGGTTTATGACACTAAGGCCAATGCACTTTCGAAATATGTATAAAAGAGTGTCATCTATTGAAACTTCACTCTAAGTCATGGTTGAGTCTATGCTCTTAAAATAACTAACGGAAAAGATTGAAAAGCAACATGCTTTGTAAAATTCAACAAATAATTTATTTCCCTTGAATACAAAGTGAAAATGAAACAAAGAACTTACGGTATTGCGAATTTTAAATCCCAGAATAATACTACAATAACAGACACAAGTCCTGACAATTTAAAGATCTGAATAAACTTGAGTGGAAATCCGGATTTAGTCCAGTGCTGAAGGTATTGATGTGCCTGTGGCGGTTTGTATTTTGTTGTTACACCAACAGTCTTTTGTTGAAACACATAAATATAATTCCAGGTTTGAATTCACTATAAATCCCAGTAAATGTTTATGTCCAAGAATCTTATTTTTTATAAGCACTCTGCATTTCCAGAGACAATTCATGTGAATTGAGCAATTTGAGGAAATATATTCCAGCGCAAATGAACTTATGGACACCAAAATAATTCAGTTTGATTCTGATAGATCTTAGTCATAAATGATCAGAGAAACGTCAATTATATGACATACTAAATCGCAAAACAAAACCCGGATGAGTGTCAAAAGTACATTATTCTATAAGGAACAGAAAGATCTTAGTTATAATTAGAAAGTCCCTCAACAAATCACAATAAAACATCTACCAATTATCACGTAATCTAGCTATAAAACAATGCAATGTCCTTCACTTAAGATAATGATCGTCACTCTGAAATTAAAAAAAAAAGTTGTTTACCAAAACTGTTGTTGACTTTGGACAACGTCAGCCACTAGATGCAACCTTTAATTAACCACATAGTAAAAAGTTTTTAAAAAATCTAACTAACAAACAATTCAAATTATATATACATAACAATGGCCACGACAATTTTGGAATATATATAATATTAAGTCATCTTTTGAATATTCACTCGATTATGCCAAAATAAGTTCCCCTGTATATAGCTTCATTGAAAATTAACTTTAAAATCGTCACTGTAATAATTTAATGTTATATACATATAAAATTAGAATTGAAACTACAATTCTGTTTTGTATAACGATGTTATTATTTTGTACAAAGACAGTTAGACTTTTTATATTCAATTACAGAACCTATGAATACTCATACTACACCGATTCATATGGATTCTGTGTCAATATCCATGGGCCTAGCAAAATCAGAAAACACTCCAATGACTGATCACACCACACGACCTTCTATACATTCGGCGCCAACAACAACTCTTACTGGTGCGCACTATTTAATAAAGACTTACTCTGGAATATCTTAATTTTAAGAAGTTCAAAAAAATATTTAAACAAATATTACGTTATTAAGGTACGAAGACACTGGCTGGCGTAAGTTATTCATTCGTACATGGTTCTTTCAAACGTTGACCGTAACCACTTGCACATTAGTGATAATGCCTACCCCCATCATATTTTTCGATGTTCGTTGAAAAACATGATAAAGATGGGATTTTTTATTACAGTTAAAAACTTCTTCACTAAATCAACAGACATGGGATTTAAATGAGTCCTTTCGCGATATCTAGTTAGGAATAGTATGAGCTTGATCTAAAATAATGTACTTGAATACTTTGGAAATGGATTTAAATTGGATCTCTGCTCTTTACTATTTCATTTCATCAGTCATTTTTGTTCAACACATTTCGTTTGTAACTGGATCAGAGAAAGTTATGCAAAGTCACCAATACATTAACCGGATAACGGGAAAAGGTTTGCCTAAATTCTAAAATTGTATTTTGTAAGAAGTATCATTTTATTACTATTTACGTACATGTCAATAAGACAAATAAACACGTCTCTCGTTTGTAGGAAGTGTTTCATTAATATCTCTGCGAAGTAACTATCACTATCAGAAAGCAAAAGAAAATCAATATTTTTCGGACATTAATGTCTGCATCCATTTGCTTCACACCATTTATCTCAAATATTTATCACAATGAATTCAGATAAATACTCCATAAATGAAGACCTGGACGAAAACATAAAAATAGAGTACGGTCGGTTACAGAGAACAGTGTATTACTATAAGGAAACTTAAGAAATGTTAAATATTTTTCACACAAAAGTGTTTTACTGTACTTAGAAAGAATTTTAATTTAATACATAATATTATTAACACTTCATTTCGCCTTGTGTTGTAAAGAGACCTTGCACAATGGAAACAGTAACCTGTACAGTTGAAGATTTGTGTTAAAGGCAGAGGAAGATAACATACATCATACGGTAAAATATATAAACCCTACAAAACTTTGCAATGTTATCACCCATCACATATTAATTGATTTCATACATTACAGTCTCTCACACGTGCACGAAAGCGGTTACCATTATCACTTTGTTACATGGTATTAAGCAATCAAGTTCTGGGGCAGGAAGCTGTCATCCGGAAACTTCTGATCACATGGCACCAGAAGCTCTGGTTATAAACATGTGCAACGTTACTGCTCATTTTGAGACCTGGACAAGAGGGCAAAATATACGTTCTTGGCACTTCTAACACAGAAACAACATGTATTTTTAAGTATTCTTTATCTTTGGGAAAGAAAGCATTGCAGATCTCGACATACTGCATCAAACATGTTATGTTTTCAAAGTGGCTCCAAGGACAAACGAATATTGCGTCCAAGTGTAAGTAAAGACGTTATTTAATTGTGGCGCTTATTCTCGGGATTATAACCTTACTTCTATAATTTGCCTCGTAGCTCATCCCAACCCATCTCCTCCCCCTCTCAATGTCTCTTCATGTATTTAGTTGTTCATGAGCATCCAATAAAGTATCAGTTCATTCGCAAAACGAAACCTTCTCGTCCATAGTGAAACGATAATTTCTAGTCCATGTCAATTCAGAATTCCTAAATTTCAAATGATCTGACCAGCGCCACAGTAGACTATTACTTACACACCTGTAAGTGATCTTACCAGTGCCACGGTAGACTATTACTTACGAACCTGTAATTGATCTGACCAGCGCCATGGTAGACTATTACTTACGTACTAGTTCATCTTAAAGACTATACACATATACAGTAATTATTTTCATTGACCAAGGGGATGTCAGTATGTGAGAGAACTCCTCTATACACACCCGTAGCCACATTCTTTGATGGGAAATATTCCAACTAAGGAGTACTTGCCGGAATATTCGTCGGTTGTCTGCTAGACGGTTTTAAGGTGACCAACTGTTTTGTATGCGATTTGAAATGTATACTTATTATTGCTAACCACAATTAACTGCAAAATAAACTGACGCAATATGCAATCGAAATATCACAACGAAGGCTCTGGACCGATATCCATTCAATTTGGTTTTTATTTAGTCCGTTTCAAACAAAAGTATATGCTTTTAGATATTATTGTTCATTCTCCATAGCATGTATATTGATCAGTCTTCATGTCTTCGATAGCTTACACAGACAAATCTAGGCATTTAGATACTACGGGTCATTCTCTTTGGTATACGTTCAATAGCTTGCATAGACAAATATTAGCAATTCGATTATATGAGTCGGTCTCTATGGTATGTGATCAACAACATATATCGACAAATGTATGTTTTGCTTAGAAAATAAATGAACATGTAAGATGTAGTAGTATGAATCTTGTTAAAATTTTCAAAACCTCAAAGAGGAAATATTATTGCAGTTATCAAAACATTGACGATTATAACATGACGTCTAAAGACGTCATCACAATACTGATATTTTCACAACATTTTGATGATATTGATTGTTTTTACATTTTCATGATCTTGATTTTTTCATACTCTGTTTTGATATTGTCATGAATTTAATTGCTCAAATTGTAATGATTGTGATTTATTCAATTTTCATGATTGAATTTTCACGAGATTGTTATGATTTTAATTTTTTCATTTTCTCAAATTTTGATTTTTCACGGCATTGTTTTGTTCTTCATTTGTTCTCGACATTGTCATGATACTGATTGTCCACGACATTTTCATTATATTGATATTGTCATGTTATTGCTTTTCTCGACATTGTCACGATGTTGATATTTTCAGGACGTTCCCATTATTTGGGATTTCATATTTTTTTCACGATCTTGAATATCCACGATATTTCATGATATTGGTATTGACATGACATTGAGTTTTCTCGACATGGTCACAATTTTGATTTTTTCATGACGTTGCCATAATTTGCGATTTCACGACTTTGTCAAGTTTTTGATGTTTCTTTCTTTCTGATTGTGGGTTTTCTAGATATTGTTTTGATTTTTATTTTTCAAGACATTTTCATGGTTTAGAGTTTTCACGAGATTGCCATGATATTGATTTTACAGTCATTGTCATGATATCCTCTTTTCACAATATTGTCATGATATTAACTTTTCACCTTGTCATGATATTGATTTTCAATGACACCATCTTGCTTGCTATTGATTTTTCACAACATTGTCATTATATTGATTTTTGCATGACACTGCAATGATATTTATTTTTCACGACTTTGCCATGACATTTTTACAATTCCTAAACTTTTCTCGTTATTCCACAGTGTCGACTCATAACACTTCAAGACACATTCATTAACCTCATCATAATCAGCACTTTGTTGTACTGACAGTTACGTTCAGAGTTCACGAGATTTGCCTAAACGTACACACAGAATCTAATGCACTCTTGGCCATTTTAAGATTTCAGCAATTTTGTCAAAGTGAGGAAAGTATATATCTACATTATCTCGTAAGGGGGGGGGGCACTGAAATGATAGTTTTGGTAACATCAAACCTCAGCTTGTTTGTAGAGTTTGGGGAGTATACTCCGCTAGTCAGTTCTAATTCATCTTTTTATTGCTGCATATTGCATTTCAATTGATTCTACCTATCCGCATATCCCTCTTTTATCTCTCTCTCTCTCTCTCTCTCTCTCTCTCTCTCTCTCTCTCTCTCTCTCTCTCTCTCTCTCTCTCTCTCTCTCTCTCTCTCTCTCTCTCTCTCTCTCTCTCTCTCTGTCTCTCTGTGTGTCTCTCTCTCTCTGTCTCTCTCTCTCTCTCTCTCT
>JAECUM010016666.1:0-19351 GCA_016617855.1 Megalonaias nervosa
CAATGGTTTGGGGTGGGTTACATAACACATACCACCTGGAATAAGAGTGCTAACTTCAAAAATTAGACATACATTATTTGTACAATTGTGGTTATTTACTTAATTAATTTCGGCTATGGTTAATTACACAATGTATACATACTGTTATAGCTGGAATTACGAAACTCGGTGAGCGGATGCATCCTGATGAGTCATGGATCAACTTCACAAAAAGTGGTTAGTGTGTCCCATACTTCCTTTTTCTTTGACTTTGGTTAAATTGTGTTTTCATTTTATTTGTCAAGCACTGTTCGTTCTCGATTCTTCGATGTAGGATGCATCTTTATTGGTACACATACTTAAACAAAAAATGTCACTTTCACGCACATTTGACACTTTATTGGCATTAAGTTTTGTATATGCTTGTAGTCCACGACCATATACTTTTGTTGTATCCTGCATACAAATTGAAAGGGGATGACCTTGATGAGCATTGGGCTTGATCAAAAATAAATGGTCACTAGGACATAAATTTCACATTTGCCTGACGAAGTCAAGCTTTTGTGTGTATCTCATGGCCACATAGGTTTCTTGAATTCTATGTATATTCTGCCTATTTAGAACCATGAAACGTCATAAGGGCTGGAAATTGAGGAGCATTCTTCATTCTCTGCAATTGTAGACAACGTTTCTCATATTTTACACTTCAATGACTAGGTTAAAGTTTGCAGTTGATGTTCAGTTATCAAGCAGCGTTTATATTATAATCATGAAACTGATGGTGATATGCATATCTGTATTAACGCAACCTTACAACAAAGACGGCTAATCTTAACCCACATTTTATATTTTACTGGCTGTTTCTGGCATGCTATGTGTATACTATCCTTCCTAGAACTATCAGCGAGTGTGTGCATTTTGACAAGAACTGCACACTTATTTTAAAAGAATTTGATTACTTATAAAATTCACTGGTTGTAAAAAAAGAGAAGCTGGAACAATGCTAAGAGGTGTATGCCTGGAAGCTAAAGGTGGAGCTGAGGGTGCGGACGGGGGTTGGGTGGGGTGACGTGGGGTAAATAAAATCTCAGTGTAAGATGTGTAAGTGGAAAACCATATAACAAATATTAAATATTCCAGCATGTTCAGACTTTGACTTTACAGTTGATATTGCTTGGATAGTTGTTCCTATGGTTTCCCCCAGACTTCATGCATGTTATGCACTCGTCTATATCGGACCTAAAATTTTGCCAATATAGACTTTAAGTAAATCAGTACTATCCCTGAAGTTATAAAAAACCTATGTGAGTAAAATATAGATATATGCCGATTTCAGTGCTCATTTCGTCATATTCGTTCTTGTTGAATTCAATTTTGTCTCAAGTCTGCGTTTGTTTTCTTGTTGTGATACCCACATTTTGTCGGTGACATATAGAATGTGGGAAACGTATACGGCAATTTATCAAAGTAGTTTCATATTAATTTATAATTCTTCCTTACAATATTGATTTTAATCGCATCCGGTGTTATTATTTTTCTTTGTGTTTTATCCTTTAAAGAAATATCAAATCTTTCTTTCAAAGCAAACTCGACTAATACAGATGTTATATAAGATTAACACTGTCTGTGAAATAATATTTTATGTTTACTTTAAAATGAAATATTTATTTGCCTTTTTAACAACATATTTAGTCTAAGTTATCATACGAACATAAATATATATTGTATCTGTTGAAATACGTATGAATGGTAAATCCAGTTACGTTTGCTGTAGAACTTTCACAATTTAATTCCTTCCTCAAGAGTTCCCACTCCAAAATATGCTTCGAATACTTCTGAAGTTGCCTCCCTTACTTCGTTCAAGATAACCTGAGCCTTGTGCTGAGCGCAGGGAAATAATAATAATAATAATAATAATAATGAGGACTTTTTATAGCGCCTAATCTTTAGAAGCTCTAAGCGCTTTACAACATTTGACAACACTTAAAAACATATATAATGATATGACTACAAAAATATAAACAAACACCACGAAATTAGAAAACAAAAAACATGCTGAAAATATTTAAGGTAAGGAAACATTATTAGGTCTTTAAGTCTGTTCTTGCAGTTGAAATAGGTGAGTTTTAAGAGCACTCTTGAATGAGATCACTGTGTCTTTGTGTCTAAGTTCAGTGGGCAATTCGTTCCACGTTGCTGGGCCCTTGCATGCAAAAGAACATTGTCCATATGATTTTTTTTTTCATAGAGGGAATAATGAGAATACGAGTGTCAGAAAAGGAGCGCAAGTATCTTGCTGGTGTGTACACATGGGTGAGATCGGATAGGTATGTTGGACTGGAGCCCGTCAGTGAAACGTAGCACAAAGAACAAATTTTGTGTTTAATTCTGGATCGAATGGATAGCCAGTGTAGGGTACAGAGCAGGGCCGGGGAGGGGGGAGGCGTGCTCTGATTGTGGTACTCTGAGGATGATCCGAGAAGCTGTGTTTTGAACGTTTTGAAGTTTCTGGAATAGATATTGAGACGAACAAGACAGAACTGAGTTACAATAGTCCAGTCTTGAAAGTACTAAGGAACACACAAGTGTTTTAGTGGCATCAACTGAAAGATACTTGCGAATGGAGCTGATGCGTCTGAGCTCAAGATATGCAGCCTCGCATATGTTCATGACAAGTTGGTGCAATGAGAGAGTACTGTCGAGAGTAACACCTAGGTTTCGTACTGACTGTGTGAATTTAATGTTGGTGTTGCTAATATTTATTTCTGAAGTAAAGGATATGAATGAGAAAGTCTTTGTGCTGTATTCAGAATGGCTTCAGTTTTATCATCATTCATCTGCAGCTTGTTATATGTCACCCATGATTTCACATCGGCAATACACCTCTCTACACCTTGGATGGTAGCTTCAACTTCAGTTGGGTGGCTAGATTTGTATATTTGGGTGTCATCAGCATACAATTGGTGAGACACTGGATGATGATCTATGACACTTGAGAGTGGCTGAATGTATAGAATGAAGAGAACAAGCCCAAGAACAGACCCCTGTGGAACACCACAACATAGATCAACTGGGCTGGAATGTTTTCCATTTGCGGACACATTTTGTGTTTTGTTGACCAAGTAGGACTTGAGCCATAGTATAGCTGTATCGTGAATGCCAAATACATGCTGGAGACGGTGAAGTAATATATCATGGTCTATTGTGTCAAATGCTGCAGACAAGTCAAGGAGAGTGAGGACTGTAATGTTTCCGCTATCCAAAGCAGAGAGAGGGTCATTAACTACTTTCAGAAGAGTAGTTTCAGTACTGTGGCAAGGGCGATATGCAGACTGCACATTGCGAAAAAGACTGTTTGAATTCAGATGAGATACAAGTTGGGATAGAACAACTTGTTCTAAGATTTTTGACATGAATGGGAGATTAGAAACTGGGCGGTAGTTCTATAGATCATTATGGTCGAGTGTTGGTTTCTTCAACAGAGGCTTTACAATGGCAGTTTTGAAAATTGATGGGAATTCGCAGGATGAGAGAGAGGTATTAATAACATCAGTTAGTGAAGGCTATATTGGATTTAAGAACTCAAGCAGCAGTGATGTCGGAATCGGATCAAGTTCACAAGTCTTTTTTGCAATCTTCGTCACGATTGTACGTACTAAATCCACAGAGACAGGTTCAAATGCTGCTAACGGTTGCCGCTGAAATTCTGTATCGCAACTGTGTGGTGTCGACGAGTCAATTGAAATTGTGTTGTCAAGCTTATCTCTGATGGTTTGTACTTTGTCACAGAAGAAATTTGCAAACAGGTCTGGAAGGTCGACTAGAGAGAAGGTAGTTGGAAGTGGTGTACATTTGTTCCTTGACATTAACTTGTTAGTAATCTCGAATAGCTCTTTGCAGCTGAAACTTTCCGTGATCTTAGTACTGTAGTGGGCTGATTTCGCTGCATGGACTATGTTTGTGACATTCTTTTTAGCGGCTTCATAGATTTGCTTATGAATAGTGAGTCTGGTGGAAAGCCAAAGATTCTTAACTTTACGGCGGTCTCTTTTAGCAGTGCCGTTGATCAAGTTGGATACAATACATCTTATTAGTTTTGCTATCAATCCTCCCGCTCTATATTCGGGGATAACAATTTTCACTATTAACCCAAAATTAATAGCTTTTTTTCCTATATTTTATTATATTTTCTACTTTATTTGAGGTGGGATGTGATATTATTATTAAGTAGAACCTAAACAATAATCCAAAAAGACCCCAGGAAATGTAAATAAAATTATATCAATTTTATTTAATTCTAATTTATTACTTATTTCCAATATTTTAGTCTAGTTTGTGTCTCACGTTTACCTACGTTGCCTAATTTATTGCAATAATTCATGTCTGGCAATAATTGGTATATCTTCGACTTGTCATGGCTCAGTTACATATAATTTCAGACTTACTCGATTGAGCATGACTGATTTATATCGTGGAACTATTAATCAATTATTTAGTAGAAAATGTTGATTAAATATTTAACAGGCTGTATTCGGCATCATAACTCTGTTCCCTTGCAAGGCATAGCGTAGAATAAGTCTTGTTTTAGCGTTATTCCTTCATTGCATCCTGTCGTAGCTTTTTATCTTCTTTCACGCATAGTAAAGCTGAATATTATGTTCTCATTAATATCACTGAGGTAAATGAGAGAGAGAGAGAGAGAGAGAGAGAGAGAGAGAGAGAGATGGGACGTGCTGGTCAAATCGAAGTATTCTCTAATGAAAACGTTCATCATTAGCAATGACGTTTACCATCACCCTGTATAAATTATAAATACCCGTTGTCTTTACATACCTTGTTCAGATTTTTTGACCTAAGTTTACAGTCTTCCCTTCCCCAAATACATCTTTTGTAAGAGAAAGAGCGAGTATGTGTTAAGGGACGAATTAATTTAAAGTCTTTGTCTCCAAAGAATATATATACATGTGTGTGTGCGTGTATGTGTGTGTGTGTGTGTGTGTGTGTGTGTGTGGCCAATGTTGACACTGTTTATAAGACTTTCTAGAAGCATTTCTACATAAAAAAAATCCTTTATGTGAGCATTATTGAAGATACTGGAAAAAGTATAATGTAAAAGTTCTTATTGATTGGTAAAATAATAATTTTGGATCAGCAAACTGGAGACTCGGTCTCCAAAAAGACTCAGTTTCAATATAATTTGTATTTTAACTTCTGGCGAAACTTACATTTAGCGAACGTTTGTATTTTGATGTTAGATTCAGTAGTTGGCGTTACGTAATAGAAGTTAACATTTAGAATCCACTCATGAAGACAAATTAGCCGAAAATGAAAATGAGAAAGGTAAGTGTAGGATCACCCATTTTCATTTTGACCTGACATACTTATTATTTGAAATCAAAGATTCTTAGTTATATCATGGGGCGTTTACAATATAATTAATATTACAAACACCTAATGTACCAACAGCCATTTTAACACCAATATACTGATGTTGGACGCTGACAGAATATGAAAATTGGTGAAATATATTTGTCAGCTAATGTAGAGTAGGCTTTATGTAGCAGAATCATTAGTTTGCCAAACCCAATTAAAACACTCAGTCTTGAGAAGGAAGCTATCGTTATATTTGCACATGCGCCAAGCAAATAGTCGTCCTAAAAGCCCCATGAAAATATAGACTGCGAAGCTGCAAGTCAGGCAGGTGCCCTTCAAGAGACAGAGTGGGATCTTTGGAATCTACCAGTCACACAATATACCTGTGTTTGTAAAAATCAGCTCAAACGTGCAAACAGAAAAGTCCGAGACGACTGTACAAATGTTCCGCTGAACAAGTGATCAAATTACAACAAACTAATACTGAAAAATAGAAGAAAGAAAATAAATTCAAGTTCCAAATTGCAGTGCTGGATAAATTCTTGAGCAGCACCACAATAAAGACGGATGACGCAACAATAAATGAATAGGATAAAAATCCCCCATCCAAAAAGACGAAACTAACGACAATCAGAATCTACAGAGAGAGAGAGAGAGAGAGAGAGAGAGAGAGAGAGAGAGATGCACTCTCCGTAAAACAAAATAGGAAAATATGAATAAGTAACAATCTGACTTTTAGAGACCGCCGAAAATATAATTAACAATCTACTACAAAGACATACAAAGCATAAAAATTACAATTATAAATAGGAGAAAAACGCCTTAGTAAGGACACACTAAATAATGTTGTTTATTTTTCCAGTTTAAGTTTCATTGGAAATAAAAGGCTGTAGCAAAAATCATCATTGCTTACAGGCTACCACCAAAATACGCAAGGAAAGCAACTTGTCATCGCTCACCATCCATTTTACGATAATTATTGTTGATGTTCATGTGGTTGTATTTGTTGTAATATAAAGGTTTCTTTATCCTTCGGTGTTCTATTCACATTTTGTAATTTTCAGAGAAGTAGCAGTTATATTTATAATTACGTTCTTATTGTGATTGGACAATTAGTCAGAACTAATATAAGCATGCATGCGCAAAGATATTTTCTGTCGAACTGTAAAATTGTTTCACAAGTAACTGAAATCCATTTTGAGTTAAGCGCAAATACGACTTACATTAACGACTCGCATAGATGACTTCGTTTCCTTGCATTCATTAACCTCAACGTTCTTATGATGGTTTGTATTTATATTCTATGGTTTATTTTAATCAATTGATCACTGTCCAGAATGTGGGCAAATTAATCAACAAAAATTACACCAATAAACATTTTCTTAATGAAGCGCAGTAGTAACTAAACACAAACCTATCGTATACATTTTCATCTAAAACGACAGAATTGTAATAAGTAAAAAAGCAGGTGATGAATTATGCATGTACAATTAGTTGCCAGCATATTACTAAAATCCCCAATGGACTGATGGTTATTGATAACGCAGTCATTTGAATCCCACTTCCAGTTGTTATTCTGCTCACCCCACATTATATTTCGTATTCTCGCTAACCATATTACGATTGTTCTTGTTGCTGACCTTTCTTTCTTACAAGAACATTTGAACAAGGTATTAATAGAAAATAATTAAAACTAAAATCAGTTTTCAGCCACATACTACCTAGCCAAGCATTTCATCTCTTTAATTATTTTGAATTTTACTGACATTTAATGGCTACCCACAGCGTATTATCCATCCATCGTTGGCACGGCAAATGCCGTATGCAAATATTGACATTCCGACATCTTTTCTAATAAGTGTTAATAAAGCATGTATTACTTCGATCAACATTAAAATACTACATACATATATACGCATATACTTACATCGTTTAATACATACATACATACATACATACATACATACATACATACATACATAGACACATGCATTTTTCCCTCTATCATTACAAGTTTTCTTACCTTGAGGTTCTACCACTACATATTAACATATGACCTTATTCTAGGGATGTTTCCAGTTCAATCAGTCAATTTTAATTATGCTTAAAAAAGTGTGTTGTTTTCTTGTTTGTTTTTTCTTAAAGCCTTAGACTTATTTCTCTGATGAGATTTCCCATCATGTTTCTACAGCAACTAATGTGAGAAACATATGACGTTATTTCCAGGTCTACGCTGTCTTCGCTTAAGTCAGAATCTTGTCAGAGGTAGGTTTGTATCTATTTTTTTGAATCACCTTTATCGTTTCGACACAAGTCGTGTTTCACTAATTCAGCCACCAACAAAATATTTAAAACCTTTGTTTTAGACAATTACTTTTGGTTTATACTGAAATTCGAATATACAATTTCAGAATAGTCTTGTCGTATTATATATATATATATATATATATATATATATATATATATATATATATATTGCCTAGTGTTTGAAGGTTTATTTATATGTTTTTACTTTATACATCATATCATATCTATATGACATATCAACTTGTACAAAATACACCAAATATAAATAATATTGTCAGAGATAAATATGATAAACTGTCATCCTTACTTAGAGGGGAACATGCACGGTTGACGAGTAATTGCATTAATGACCTAAATATGGTTGCCAGTCAATTTTATGCATAATGCAATTTAAGCGTAAGTCAAAATAATGTGGAAAATAAACTCTTCATATGACCGGAAAGCTTTGGCTTTTACTAAGGAGATTCGCGCATTCTAACGTAGTATTCCATATATCTTGACTTAAAATAAAATATTTAAAAATGCGCTTGAATAAATATATACTGGTACATGCACTTATCAAAGAGAGAGAGAGAGAGAGAGAGAGAGAGAGAGAGAGAGAGAGAGAGAGAGATTACTTTAAAGTTGTGTTGACTTACAGTTAGTATATAGAGAAACCAATATTGACATTGATGATTGTGTTTTTCATCAATTAGATTCATGCGAAAATGAATCATAAACTCACACAACACATCCCCAAGAGCAATAACTTATTAATAAACAACTTTATTTGCATTCGGCTGCTAGAAGAAAAAATATTGTTATAGTCTGACCTACATTTATCCCATGAGGTACAAAAAAATGTTTTTTTTTTTTTTAGAAATAGCCTTATATTAGAAGCATGATTTCATCAAAGGAAGATTTTAAAAAATTCTGCCAGTTTGCAAAAGATTGTTTCTCCCACTGGCTCTCTATTGCAGAGTAAAATATGTTCTATTTTATACGTCTATATCACTGGAGCTTGATAGAAGAGAAATGCGTATGAATGAGACGCCCATGCAGGGTTGACCGTCAGAGATTTACTACTTGATGCGAAACATGTGTCAAGCAGGGTTGACAGTCAGAGGTTTACTACTTGATGCGAAAGATGTGTCAAATTATCATCTCGGCTTTTGATGAAATGTGTTTATTATTAACTCAATTTTTCGAAAACTGTATTAAAAACAAAATTCCCGTATTTTTAGACCTGATTAAGTGCATTATAATATTCCGAAGTTTGCTACGTATGCTTTATTAAAGGCGAATGTGTATTATCATATCCAAAGATAAATATGATAATAGCCATCCGGTAACTTGTGTTCAAAGTTCAAAGCAAAAGCGCCTCTTTGTGCCAGGGAGAAGAAGAAGAAGAAGACGAAGAAAATCTGGAGACATCGCTCGTACATCGGCAAGAACCTATTGTATGATCAAGAGAATTAAAAACTGACTACAATTCGTACCTATTAAGGAAAAGAAAATGAATTTCTGTAGATATCTACTCTTGAATTTTAAGAAGAAAGTGACCGCGTGTTCAGTCTCTGGAAATAAAGTCAGCGGAGGGCCAACCGCTTAAAGCACATCTCGTATTTAACGTTCAAGACTTGTAATCTTCAAGTGATCAAAGTTGATCATTTCGACTCATTCATTGGAGATGAGAGTACTTATTTGCAGAAAGCAACAATAATAATACTTTTTCAAAAGATATGAAAAGAAACATCCTCAGAATTATCGAAAGGTTAATACTCCATATCAATTAAACGGTACATATGTTAAGTTTGACCGGATACGTGTGGAAATCAATTAAAAGTGACATGCCTTTAATTATGGTTAATTTTATAGAATTTAGTATTTCTTTCTCAATTTATTCATAATATCAAAAGCACAAAATAAAGCACCATTATCGTTTAACTATACAACCAACTTAATGTGCATGTCTCCGGTGCAACATATAACATAATGAGCATGCCACTGGGTAAAAAATAACGACAAAAAGCAACCAAATTATGCTTTGAAATATTTACCTTAAATGATATATAAAACCAATATTTACGACAAAGAAACTACATATTATACGTTATCCTGATATGTCTCTAATGACAGGTACCTTATTTTAAAAGCTGGCGTAAATTTGTTTTACGCAGTATCCATAAGCCCGTGAGTGTGTGTGTGTGTGTGTGTGTGTGTGTGTGTGTGTGTGTGTCTGTGTGTGTGTGTGTTGTTATGGATCACTCCGATGGACTAAGTGGTTAGAGCGTCCGCCTCGGTTGCGATAGGTCGCGGATTCGAACAAGGCCGAGACATACCAAAGATTTATATGTGGTACTAGCAGCTGCCTCACTTGGCGCTCAGTTTTAGAGGTTAGTGTTATATCTGGTCGGCCTGGTGTCTGGATAATTTGACTGGGTGATACATTTCTGTAGCATGATGGCCCAGTGCTAGACATCGCTATAAACTGCCACACTGCAGACAACGTAGTGATATGACTGAAGAATTGTTAAGGCTACGTTAAAAATCCAGATCACACACACGCATACATGTTATTGCGACTCTATGATGTTTAACTAAGCCATAAAAACAGCGAAAACCAACAAGTTTTGTAAAATTCAGCAAATAATTTATTTCGACCAAAGACAAAGTGAAAATGTTTTTTTAAAAAAAGACTTAGGTAATGCTAATTAAATCCCAACTAGTCCAAAACGTCCTATCACCAGTCCTAAAGAATAAAGTTCTGATTAAATTCCAGTGGAGTTCAGAATAAGCTCTAGCGCTGAAGGCGTCGATGTGCCTGTAGTCTTGAATGTACTAATGTACCAGTGTCATGAAATGTTATGATATGCTAACAGTCTTCCAATAAATGACAGTAATGTAATCCTAGATGTATTTGTCTGAATTCACTATAATTCCAAGTTAATGTTTCTGTCCAAGAATATTATTAAAGACCACTTTTTATTTCCAGTGAATAATAATTTTAACAAATAAATTGACCCAAACAAGACACAGAACACAACAATAAGGCTGATTATGTCTAAAGGTATTAAAACAAGAATGAATAATTTTTCAACTTAAACAAGATTATATAAAAAAAAAACTAAGCCTAAAAAGAAGAGCCAGGACGAAGAACAAGAACAGTCCAAGCTATAATTAAGCAAGGTCTGTTAACTTAAGTTGTAATAAAGAACAATGCAAACATAATTTCCTTGACTCAGACAAAGATAATTATCCTAATATTTAACCCACACTCTTATAACAATATTAAATTATGTATTATTTGTTTACAAAATACAAACAACATCAATGTCTCTAATCAGGAAGACAATGAATTTGATTTTGGACACGGCCATATCCAAACTACAATTATCCCTTTATATATATATATATATATATATATATATATATATATATATATATATATATATATATAGTTATAAGCAGAGGTTGCAGTTCCTTTGTTTTTTAAATTGTATTGTGTACAAATTGTCTTTTAATACTTTTGCATCAAACGAGGATAAAATTGCACCCCCCAGTAAATGCTAGAGAAACACTAAGTCTTTGAACATGGGCTATTGCAACTCGTAACTAACGGCCGTAACGCCCATTCCAACAAAAAGACTCGTCATAGAAACTTCCACTCAGTAACAAAATTTATATATTGTTGTTTCTTTCTTTGTTATGACACATTTTCTATGTTTTATCTCCTCGACTAAATCGTTTTTAATATTATTTTTTTCATAAACCCAAACCTGATTCCATGAGATGTAGTTAAATCCATTTATCGAAACTGACTAAAAGTAAACAGAATAAGCAAATTTATGACCTCGTCTATGCTTAATAGATACTCTGCCTTTAAATACCACGCAGGAACGTAATGTAAGAGCTTAATACAATGTTCCATGGTCAATAGTGTTAATTCTGTAATTGTTTCTCCTGTCATTTATTAAGATGCTGTTTTTAAACATTTTTTTCCACTATAGCACTGCCAGAAATAATGGGTTTCACATTATCGGATAATTAATAAAATGATATAAGTACTTGACAACTTGACATATCCTAACTATTGCATATATATCTAGCCTGTTTAGCACTTGCTACCCAAATATACACGTCCATGCGAAACATTTTTTTTCAGAAACTAGACACAAGCTTGCTTTTGCCGGGGACCTACTGTTTTAACAAAGGCTTGACAATGTTGTATTCTATAACCATTAGCTTAACATAAATAATTAAGTTGCTGGTTTGATCATATGATGCTTTAAAATGTTATATTACCAAAGAGTCAGTAGAAAGTGATCAAAAAGTGGAATAACTTAAATATTTTCGATAGAAGATTAACATGTATGCATTGTTTTCAGCTAATGCACATGCATTTTATATGGTCCAGTACATTCTTTCAATCCACTAGACAAATACTGCAGTAGCAGTTAATTTCTCCTGATCATCCAATAAAAATAGTCCCCAGTTTTATACTCACTTGGTTTTTACCTATATGAAAGAACATTTCTTCTTCTTCGTAAACCTTTTTCCTCCTTATTTAACTTGTACTGTATTAGACATAAGGTGAACATGTCATATCTTTCAATAATGCTTTATATATCGCACAAAATGGTTTTAAGAAGGCTATAAAATCTATCCCTAACTGCACTAATGCTTTCGTATGTGACTTCTTATCCTTTACAGCTTTAAACAGGTATCACTGGTAGAAGGTCTTTAACAATGACGAACTGGAGGTGCAAGCAGTTTTAGCTTCAAAGTTTGTAAATTCAAATTATTCCCTGTTTATTTTGATTCGTCCCTATTAATTCTAAGGACGTCGCGAATATTGTCACCATGTTTACTTTGATTATTGCAGTAGTGATAACTCATTTTTCTTTCAATCTACGAAATTATTAAACTATAAGTTTGAACATGTTAGTTATAATCAGATTCGAGCACAGATACAACATTGTGTTGTTAAAGCACAAACTGACATTAACATATTGGTGATTTAAGTTTCGAAACAATTTTAGTACGTTTTGATCATTAAATTATAACAAATGATAACTTGCAGAAATAAAGCAGCGATAATAAATGATAACTTGCTGGGTAAAGGGTTAACTTAATTAGAGGCTTTTCAAGCAATGCAAGAATAGAATTTCTTTAAGATGACATTGCCTTACTGTTGATGTGTTCATTTCCTGGGGAGGAAGGATAATATGTCATGAATGTCATAAGGTAGGCACAGGTAATCGGATTATACTTTTATATGTGAAGCAAAAGGTTAATCAAGAGTTTTATTTTTCTTTACAAACGTGTACTGCTTGTCGACTTTAAGAGGTATGTGAGGATCAGGGTTCAAACTTAAGTGTTTTCCACTGTCCCAGAGATAATGCATTTGTCGACGGATGTAAATAAACCCCAACCGTGATCAATCTTGTGGAGCAGTGATAGCTATCGCTTGTCGCTGTCATAACAATTAATAAGTGGTTGCAAGTCGCGATTTCTTTACTAGTAATTAATCTCCTTACTGTGTAAATTGAGAATGTACCAACTTCCTAAACTTCGTCACGTATAATAAATGTTCTTAGTGAAAATGGACAGGTGTTTGACCACTCATTCACTCGTAAAGTAAATTGCTGTGATATTGTCAAGACAGTCTCCATGGATATGGAACAATCCTGTTGTACTACCACATGCACTGATTTAATTATTAATGATAAGAAAATGTGTAGGGTATCAGACTAGTATTGACCAATCAGAAACCATCAGATTCACCTGAAAAAGAAATAATCTTGAATTCTATTGAACAATGTATTTAGTATTTTTTTCGTTGTTTTTAAACGTTCATATCATTATGTGGCCACAGTTGTAAACATGTCGAAGTATTTGCAACGTGCTGGGCCAACGCCGAAACAGCAGTAATTAGATGCTATCATGAGAGAGTTCAATTGCAAATATGATCAAGAGATGAGACTAAGAAAGTACCAGAAGTGCGGGAAGAACGAAAACAAAATGGCCGCATCATGACTTAGGAGAGTCTGTCATGTTCGGCATTTTCTCCACTAAATATTCGGAGAAATAATAAAAAGTGTCCTAGGTATATCATTGATGAAAATAGTGTCAAAAACAGTTGTTATTGTTTTGAGCTGATATCAATGAATAATAAATTAGAATCTGAACTGGCTTTTGTTTGGTCTTCGCTAGCTCAAGGAAAATTTATTCGCGATCATTCAAAAAGTTGTTCTGCTGGTTCAATAGGTTAATAAAAAAAAATTCGCACTTTTGAGCACAGTGAGACACTGAATAGGTAAGATTACATTTTGAATATAAACTATTAATGTTCGTTCAGTCATTGACAATTGGCATGATACACGTGGAAAATTATTTGTGAAAAAAATAATATTGAAGCCATTTTTAGCAGTCGGGAGATGATTTTGAAGTATTTTTTATATGTCACATCCACACTGAATACGTAATTTCCATGGATATAAACCTGCTTTGACATTACAAACATCGTACATGGTTACAGTTATTTTGTCAAGAGCAAGAAAAGATAAAATCGCGCAAGACTGGGTTGGGAAATTAAGGTAAATGTTCGTTTCTTTAGCTGATTGTTCACAAAAGAAATCATTGAAAGCTTTTGTCATTATCTCATCATCAGTTATAAGCATGTCACTTACAACGAAAGATTAGCAGATTTATTTTTACTTTCATTTAATTTTTATAACAAGTTTCGGCCAAAATTTTGGGTTATAATGTGTAGACAAGATTCGCTCCTTCGGCGTTTTATAATGATTACATTTAGACTTTCTAATCACAGTACATCCAAGGTGGATCCTTAGTGGGAGTATTATTACTTTTGTGATGCATATTTTCGTTGCTTATGCTTCGCCACCGCCTCTGTATTTATTCTCAGCTCAGACTTTGAAGCTTCAGTGTGTATGAAACTGCGACACAGGTGGAACGATACTGTGCGAGATCTTCCCAAGACACAGGGTCAATGTTAAAGTATTCCAAGGACTAATTCAGGGACGAGAGTCTTTGAAGCATTTCTTCTAACCTTCCTAAGATTACATTCCTTCCTTCAGCGGCCTGTCGAAGATCTTATTTGGTAGTAACTCATCTGACATCGTGATGATGTGGCCTGCCCATCTCATCTTTGATTTATCAGCAAAATGTATAGGGATGGAATGCCAGTCCGTGTGATAACCACAATGTCTACGTCCTTGTTTTGTCATCTAATGCTGATTAGCTTTTTTAGACAGTCCATGCGAAATTGGTTCTGCTTGCTGAAGTGGCATATGTGGATCGTCTGTTTTCGCATGAATACCGAAGGGTCAACACAATCGCTTTGGACTTCAAGGAAACCTCATCAGCAAAACAATCAAGAGCAGTTACTTCCGGTAACTTATTCTTCATCCATTGTTTCGTCAGATTGACGAGTTTGCTATCAGTCGGCATTTGATGTCAATCCCACCGTCATAGTCACGGAAGACGTCATAGCAGAAAACATCACACTGAAGACTGTTATGGCCAACACGCCATCTTTCTGGTCCTAATTGGTAACTGGGAATGGTTAAGATCACTAAGCATCATCCACCATGCAAGCGAGCATGCCATCGTTGAATTCATAAATAGTCGTTACGACTTTAGGTGATCAATACAAGTTGGTTATCATATTCCAGAGATTGACTGTCAAAGGATTTGACAGGCCAAGGAATGTCTTATACACTTTGCAGTTCTGTTCCTGGCATTTTTTCTGCAGTTGACTAGCTGCAACTGCTATGCATGAGGACCCTTTCCCTTTTATAAAGCCACATCGACTATCTGGCAGGCGCCCTTGACTGATGTGATACAAAAGGTCATACAATAGACGAATAGTAAGCATTTAGCCGTCTTTAAGCACAAAGGAGAGGCTTCGAAATTTGTAACACGATATAAACCTAGCAAATATTCAAATGCACTGTCAGAGTAAAGGCATGTATATATATATATATATATATATATATATATATATATATATATATATATATATATATATATATATATATATATATATATATATATATATATATATACATAGACTGGCTGGTTGAGTGTGCGAAGTGCGCGAAGCACACAGGCGCCGCCGCCGAAAAATATGTGCCAACCCTTCTGAAAGGCGCTAAACAAAGGTTTGGAAAGGCGCCAAACATTCATCCCACACACAAGAAAAACACCACGTGCCGGACCTGTCTATATGTATATATATGTGTGTATATATATATATATATATATATATATATATATATATATATATATATATATATGTCAGTGTGTGTGTGTGTGTGTGTGTGTGTGTGTGTGTGTGTGTGTGTGTGTAATCCGTTTATATAATATTTGTTTTTTATTTTCAATAAAATGTCCTGGGCAGTTATTGTGCTATATCTGTTCTGCAATTTTAGCCAGTTAGGATACAATTCGTTACCTGTTCAATTTGTTTTGTGTTTGGTTTCGGGGGTTGGGGAGGTGTTGTTGTTTATCATCTGCGTAATTACCTGCTTTATCCCTTAAGCAGTCTGTTTTTGTTCCATTTACAGGACACAAAATAAACAACTTTACCATTGTTCAGTTTGAACGTTGTAATATATTTGACTCATAAATTCATGGCTTTATGATAGGTGACTGATGCTCCTGTATGGTTCATAATATTTTACATCGAAAATCACAACCCTGGGGACACATAAATTTGTTTGGGATTTATCTTTAATTTGACACTCACATTTGGTTCGATGGAAGATAATTTGTGATATGCTATATCGGACGATCCAACTAAGATATGCTTGCATATTTCAGAGTTTATCAACATGTGTTTGGATATGGTCGATGTGTGAAGTAAATTACGTGATCGCTAGCATTCATTCAAACATTCGTACGTGATCTTGATCAGGTTCTTTCTATTTACCTTAACAAGGTGATCAGAGAGCTTGTGATGTTTGTTTGCCATCAAAGGGAAACAATGGCAGGAATGCATTTCAGAAAAATCAATAACTTCCCTGAGTGTTCGGAACCAAAACAAAATATATATAAAAAAAAAAAAAAACAACAACTGGTGCACTTAATGCACTGAGTTCATGAAATCATTATTTTTATTTTTTTCTCGAAGGGATAGATCCCACAAGAAGGCGTATACAGCCTTGTCAGAAGTACCCATACATTTCAAACACAAGCACACACAAATATGCAAACGTAACACTCATTGTTTCTGATCAAGGGGATGCGAAATACTACTCAATACAACGTGAATTATACATTCCTCCGAATATCCAATTCCAGCAATGGATGCACAATGCTAAATCGAAAATGGAACTCATTTGTTAAAAAAAAGCTTGATGTTATTGGGGAAGAAAAGCAATAAAACACAAAGCAGATCATTGATGGCTTAGAGAAGATTAAAGAGAGAGTGAGAGGTGTAGGAGAGAGACTTCCAACGTTTGCGGCGTCGGCTAATTTCATTAGCGCACGTTTTCATGGACTATAGGACGAAATTATAACTAGCACAAACACTATCGAGACACTTGGGTTTTTATTCAGACGAGAGAGATAGAGAGATTTTACAATTAGTAGTGAAAAACAAACCGATGTAAGAATACTTGTTTGATATCTAATGTGGTTCTGTAAGAGAAAATCTTTTGTTTCTTCGGAATTGAAGCAAAGGAAAAAGAGAATCGTGTTTCGAAATTGTTGCAAATCTCTACGGAGGAACGCGGATGGACTGTCGTATACGGAGGAACGCGGATGGACTGTCGTATTCTGTGAGAAGAAACATTGACGTAAGCTGTGAATAGAAACTCCGAATGACTGCTATTAATGTTCAGATCGATCTTGCTCGTAGAATGGGGGTAGTAGGACAATGGCTCTTGTAAACCACAGCCAGTCGTTGTGTAAGCAAACCGTTTAGAAAGAGCCAACTTCTCATTTGGATTGCAGTTCGACTCTGCTTCTACTCCCAAAATGCAAAGCAAAGAAGGAAGGAAAAACGCAGAAGAAAAACCTTATTAGTAAAGGAAAGGCTTGCAAAGATCCAAAAAGCCTCGAAAGGAAATGAAGCACAAGAAGGGAAAACGCTGTTCCTAAAATTCGTATTAGGGAAAATTGAAGCATCATGATGAAGTCTTAACCGATCTTAGAGGTTATGAATCAATATCAGCTATGCAATCAGGACAGTAAATTGGCTAATTTTCTGTGAATGAATATGAATGTGTTTTGAGACTTAGGAAAGAATCTCTTGGATTCAAAAGGAAAAGAAAGAGAGAGAACGGTAGAGTAGCTTTAGCTTTGAAAAGGAAAGTGCATAATTGAATTGAATTGGCTACAAAACATGTTTGAAGTTTTCGTTAGGTAGAAATATTACAAAAAAATATTAAATAAATTACCCCGGTATGTCTTACATTGGTAGATAAACCTCCAGAAGATCCCATATAGTAACCAATACCTGACAAACGTTCATTCTCACAATTGGATCAAATAATGGACCTTTGTTTTCATGACTTTTCTGTCTCAGCGATCCTGGAACGCAAAAGATAATTATGGTGCTAAAACCTTAGAAAAGTTAATTTGATGGAATAATGGTAGGAATTCAGATACCAAAGAAGACAATTAAAGTACAGCTGCTTACTTGGATAATATCGTTACGTGACAGAATTAATAGACTTAAAGTACTTAAGCAAACAAGGTCTTCATTAACGTCCAAAATAGAATATTAATATCGGCTAGTGTCAGTATTGTATAATGAGGATTTCAAAGAAACTAAATCAGATTGAAAAAGAAAATTAAATGAAAATAAAGATTACCAGCTTTTTCGGAACGTTTGCATAATTTTATTAGTTCAACAAATGCATATCTTTTATATCAGAAAGATGGCGTATTCTTTATTAAATAAAACAGACTTGACTTGTAAAATTTAGCTTTGGAAAATCTTTCTCAATTTCTAGAACATAAATACATAAATATTTTACCCAAAATGAAAATAAACAAATTTTTATTTGTTAAAAGCTTATGATTACATAATTATTTTTTAATAATCTGTTTATAGTACTAGTAATCATTCTAAAAATGAAACAGTATAAAATGAATTACATTATACGTTATTGAATCCCATGTTTAATCAAATGTATGAATTTGTCTTATTGAATAAAGATTTAACTGAATTTTGGAAAATAAAAAGGAAGTTTCAAAATTGAAACCTGAGGAAAGTGCGGGGCTTTGTGGATTGATTAGCTAGATGCAAACAATTGTTATCTCACTCATGAAGATTATTATTATTATTATTATTATTATTATTATTATTATATGCAGATAATACAATTAAATATTCAGCTTGTAAACATAATTAAATCACAGGATTGATGCAAAATGTGAATTTGACGATTTGAAGCAAGGTGTTACTCATGTGGAAAAACATAAAGTAATGGCTAAATTGAAAAACATTACAAATTTCAGGGCTAGATTGAATGCCTATACACAGATGAAATGGGCAAAAGGCACAACTTGTTCCTATCCTCATGTAGAAAGATCCTACTAACACTGAAAGTTATAGTGATTTTTCTATAACTGGCATTTTTGCAAACTGTTTTCTTTCATTTTCAATCAGAGGCTGAAAATTAGAGTTAAAATTATCAAACATATGAATAAGTCCTAGTTTGCTTATCATTCAATCAAA